>APFE031252355.1:144864-243573 GCA_000404065.3 Pinus taeda
TGAATACTTTGAGTCAACAGATGGTTGAGCCTCGTCATTTTCACTGGGTTGGTGCCAAGAATCTTTTGAGATATCTTCGGGGCACGATAAACCATGGGCTGAGATACATTGCCGGGAGTGTGAAACTCCGTGGATATACTGATGCCGATTGGGCTGGCAGTGTGGTGGATCGTAAGAGCACATCTGGATGCTGTTTCAATCTTGGTTCTGCTTCGATCTCATGGATGAGCAGGAAGCAGAAGTCTGTGGCTTTGAGCACCGCGGAGGCCGAATACATTGCTACTAGTATGGCCTGTTGTGAAGCAGTTTGGTTGAGGAAGCTCTTTAGTGAGCTGTTCCAACATGTGCTAGATACCACTGTGATACTCTGTGATAATCAGAGTGGGATTCGTATGACTGAGAATCCTGTGTTCCACAACCGATCCAAGCATATTGATATCAGGTACCACTTTATCCGGGATATGGTACAGCGAGGCGCCGTAAGGCTCGATCATATAGGAACTGATGAGCAAGTCGCGGATATTCTCACTAAGCCCCTGGGGAAGGTCAAGTTCCTAACCTTCCGTGAGAGTCTTGGTGTCGTGGAAAGACCCTATGATGTGGGTCCTGTTGGACGATGAGCTCTGGGAGCTCTGGGGGCTTTGGGGATAGCTTCTCGGAGCTATAAGCACTCATAATGCTTCTGCCCCACCCCTGTGATTATTGAGCTGGTTCGCCACTCATTTATCTGTGCCCCATATGCATCCTACCCATTGAGTTCAGGGCTCATGGGAAGTACCTCTCATTTGGCCAATGAGGTGTGGAAAAGCTAGAGACTATTAGCAAAGACTGATGAACGCATCAGAGATTGCCGTACTCTCTATCTCTATCTAGGATGGCATGGTCCAACCACTTGATCTGGGATCAAGATTTGTGAGGTCTGGGACCTCTGAACTGATTATGTCAGTCGGGGAATGATGTCTTTGTGACTGACCCACTTCTGTTCTGAATAAAGAAGCCAGCAAAGCAAGTTTCGGCGGGATGACGCACGATGTTGATTGCACTAATAGATGGAGTTCTCCCTAGTTGAGAGGGAGTGTTAAATTTGGACAACTAGGTCCAAACTCCATGTTCTGAATCCTGATGCTCAGATTAAGAGGCTAATATTTTTGTTGGATTCCTCTTTCTGAGAGGTGTAAAATCCATATAAAATAGTCTTAATCCAATGAGCAGAACTTATATTTTGAATTTATTATTCTTAATAAATTATATGTGCAAGGTCGGCCAGTTTTGTAATGTAGGCTCACATGCCCAACAGATGTGTCACACACCCTCATTGATGGATATAAATTCTGAAAAGTTGGAGAGAATTTCATCACAACACAACTCACATCTTCCTCTCTCATCCTAAAGAGTACGAGCTACCTGGAGGACGAATTTCAGCCACACGTGGGAAGGACGAAGAGGACAGACCGTACGGCTGAGCTGCAGTACGATTTTCTGCTGCTAGGGTTTTCGCAGAAGTTTGACCAGCGTTGACTTTGGTCAACGCTTGGTCCAATCAAGCTGAAAACTTGTGGAAGGTTCGATTTTTGAAGGCCGTACTACTTGGCACAAAAATTGAGGTCAAAGGGTTGACCGTTTTGCTGCTGCGTTGACTTTTAGCTTGCTGCCCCTGCGTTGACTTTTCAGGACAGCGTTGACTTTTGTAGAACTGACTTGGGTTGACTCATCTACTGGTTGGAGGGTTTTTGTGACACATGCTGGGCTGGCTGACCAAAGGAGACTTTGCTGGTTGAAGCATCCTGTTGACCGCCGAAACGAACACACACATTTTTCCTGTTTCTGATTTGTCTTCTGTAAGATCTGCTTATATGTTCTATCTGCATTTTGCTTAACTACTTGTATGATTGCTGCGAGAAAAGTGAAATTGCTCTTAGCATAGAACATCCTGGAAATGTTGGCCCAAAGGTTGATGCAACTAAAAGAAAGTTAAAAGCATATCACGACCACAAGCAAGAAACAAAAAAAATATTATTATAAAATGGAAAAGATGGTCGGGACATTAAAACTAACATGTGGGCAAAAGCCAAACATGAGCTCTACCCTTATCATTATGGCCATCACCTTGGTTCCTAGGGCCCATGAGTGCCCCCACATCATTAAGGGACCCATGCATGTCCCAACCCCTGGTGGGCATGAATTGGTCCACCTTAAGGGGGTAATAACTACTTACATCATACACAACATGCTCTCATTTCTTGAAGCCCCGAGTAGTAATACAAAGAAAAATTAAGAAAAGGCAAATGTGGAAAAACAAAGGCTGAGGTAACCCGTGTATCCATGATTGCTCCCTCCTACATTGGTATGCCCAAATATGTGGACATTCTTCATCATTGCCACCGTTGTGTCCCCATCCATCTCATGATTATTCACACGCCCCCTATCACTTGAAAGATGTACCATGGACCTGTCTTTCCCCTTAAGGGTTGGGAAAACCTAATAGGGTTGTTTATTAACTGCTCCTACCTAGGGAGGCAACACTACTTTGAGCTCAAAGCCCCAATTTTGGAAGGGAAACCCCATATGAAGTCTCATTGTGCCCTTGATAAACAAGCTTGTTTCACTTAGATGCATTAATGAATCATTGTACTTGAAGGTGAGGAGGCACATTGGACATTATATGCAATTGGTAGGTGGTTTCATCATGGGATGGGAAAATTAATTGGGGCCCAAGTCTGCTAGAAGATCATATTGACACCGCAGGGGATGCATTGAGTGTCATGGGATTCCATTATGTGTAGAGCAACATTTCACACCATGGGTAGCCTCAACACATTCAACAATTTATTTATTGCCCCACATTATTCACGAGATGATGCACTTGGACTAGTGTGCCTAGCCGACATACCATATGGAATGGCAACTGATCGGAGGCCCAGAGGAGGTTTGTTTCACCCTTGAGATAAGGCAGAGCAAGCACCATCATTAGAGCCCTCATTTGGAGCATTATACATGCTTATCTATCATCAGGAGACCCATGAGACCAACATTTGTGCCCCAAAACCATTTTGGGGCCCCACATGATGACTTGCGTGGAGAATTAGGGGCCATCCCCTAATTGGTGATTTATAGAGCCCTCTCTCTCATCTTGGTACTTGGAGGACTCAACTTGGCCCTACATCAGCATGGCATCGTCAACTTGGCTAGCATTTGGAAGGCTAATTTATAATTTGAGAAAGCTACTTGGTTGGCTTGTGACTAAGGTTTGTGTTTTGCACATTTTTATAATGCTAGGGGGCGTTAGACTAATAATTTGACCTCTATGGTCTCATATAAATAAAAGTCACTTTCATTTGTGAGAGATCATCATCACACTTGGATTGGTTCTCTTGTAAAAGAACTTGCAGTTTTTCTTTGGAGCTATTGGAGACTCTTTTGATGCATTTTGATGTGTGGAAGATGATTCACTTTTCTTCTTTGGAGCTTCTTCTTGAATGATGGATGGATATATTGCGTATCTCTTTGTAAGTGCTTAATGTTGATGGAATTTTTCTTTGAAAGTTGTTTAATGTATGGAATTGTTGGTCTAGAATATGCGAATTTGTGCCCTAATTGTTGAAGATTAAATTTGGAAAGCTTCTCTAGTAGTGTATGGCATATGTTATGTGATGCAAAGCATGTAATGAACGTTCCTAGTGAATTAATGTCCTTGAATTCTTCATGAAACTCCATTATATCTTGAAGAGGGTAAAAGTTTGAAATTGGTACCTAGGACATCGATTTCAAGCCTCCTTAGAAGACATTTTATCTTATATTAAGCATCCCAATACTCCATTTCCCAAAGGATTGGGCATTGGTCCAAGGATTTTGGTGATCAAACTCCTATTTCTCCATATTTTTTCGTCCTAAATTTCGGTCCCCTAAAGGTAGGGTGGAAATCTATGGCTTGCAACAAAATTTTATGGAGGTGATTTTTCGGGTAAGGTCCAAGCATCAAGCTTAGGGTCTAGGCTACCTATGCTCCAAGTTTGGTGGGCATCCACTTGAGTTTCATCCATAAAACTCTTGCACTAGGTGCTACTCCAAGAGGGAAAACCTAGGTCTTTCTCTCACCTTGGGGATTTCTTTGACCGTTGTATGAGCTTAGTATTTGTTGGAATAAATCATAAGAAGCCCTTTATTTTCTTAGGTCTTAATCTTGTGAATACCTATTACCATCACGAAACCTCAAAACACTAGGTCTTGTGCCTTCTTTTCTAGGGTTTTTCTTAGAGAGTGGTTTGCTTCTTTGAGGCATTGTACCTTTATTGAATCTCTCTTCGAATGAGCTCTAGCTCCATCACCTGGAACCTTCAAACATAAAATATCTATTATAGATGATCAAAAATCATACCGGGACTTCTCCCATCAGTGAAGTTCTGTAAAGACCAGGGGACCTTGGCTGTGGTGATAGTGGGCCATTGTCCTATTATTGTCACTTAGTCTGGTAGTTGTCTTATAGGTTTTCCCCCCTTAAGGCCTTGCTAGATTTTGTGGCAACATTTTTGGTGCCATTGTCGGGGAGGAAGCAAGTCTGCTTCCTTGGTCAAACATTTGAAGATGTGATTCCTTTAGTGACAATATAGGTCCTCTTATGGCGACTCCATTGGAAGAACAAAGCCCTTGTTCTTCATTGGACCTCAAAGTCAATGCTTGTGGGGTGAAGCAAGCATCTCTCAAGGCATTTTGAATTCACCTTGGTGACCCTTGCACGATTGATATGCGTAACTTAATAGAATGTGTTACCTTGATGAGATCCTCGCCATGGACATCGCTAGCATTCTTGGGTACCCAAATCATGTGACTTTCAACATGATATTTAGGGTGCCCAAGTTTGATGGTGATCCATCTTTTGTAGTTGGTCATGTGGCAAGATTCGCTACATATACCTCAAAAGTTGATGTGGTTCATCATGATGTTCTCATAATGTTGTTCATAAGGTCCCTTCAAGGTCATGAGTCATGGTTATATAATTGCAAGCCTAGGAGTATTTCATCAATTGTAGTACTCTTTGATAATTTTCTAGAGCATTATCAAAGTAAGGACCAAGCTTGCCCAACGTTAGATATTGATTTTCAAAAGGAGGCCTTCATTGAACATGAGGAGGATAATGAGGAAGAAGAGGATCCCTATCTTGATCATCAAGATGAGGTCATTGATGCAGATATTAAGGGAGATCTTGAATGGGAGCAAGATTGGAGCTTCATGAATAGGGTTCCTTAGAAAGTAGAATTAAAAATAGCCCCATCTTTTTCAACGACATTGTCTCTGACATTGTACATATCAAGGACCTTGAGAAAGATGACCCCATTAACCCTTTGGACGTTGACATTAGTGATTACTTGCACATTGAAGTAGGGAAGTGGGAGATCATGAGCCATAGTTTTGACAAGGGCCCTATCTATGATACCGATGATGATATTAATAATAACCTCGTCTTTCCCTACCTTTCTTATGATCTTAGAGGTTTATGAGTCATCCATGGACCCTCTCATCATTCCTCGATGCACAATCATTAATGATGATGAGACTAGGTCATTTACCCCTTTTGAATATGGTCATGAGGAAAGGCAACTATTTGTTGTGATCCTTCATGCCAACCATCCCTTCATCCTTCTCATCATGTTCCTGAGGACCCCATGAAGCATTACACCACTAAAATTACTTTTGAGAAGGAGCACTTGAGCTTGGTCATTGATATCTCCATATTTAGGGTTGAAGGAATGATCTGATGGGTCTAGCTTGATTCATATTCTTCCCATTTTTCCATGAACCCTTTGTATGATTCATGGTTGCATTATTTTCCCACCTCCCACCTTTGTTACCTAACATATGAGTGTCATGATTATCATTTGTGCTTTCAGATGTATAACATTATTGATAATAGGGGTAGCAAATATAATCTTGACCTAATGATATGCTAGTTACATTGGCTATATGACTATACTTAGCACTTGCATAATGTAGCATGCATGGTAGGGTAAGATGCATTGCATATTGATTTTGCATAGCTACTATCATCATATCATGTTCTCATGCTAGAATAGATGCATTTAGATTAGATTTGCATCATGGAATATAGTCTCTTTTTTTTTATGGTTTTATTACTTGATGAAAACATGGGCGATTAAAGTATGCCCATGACACATGCTTCCAACATTATTTGTGATGTGCAGGATATAGGTTTGCGGTCCTAGAGGATTGTTGGTGTTTTGATGACCTCACCGTTCTAGTACATTGATGATGCACTCTACAGAGAGCTCATGTACCAATTAGAGACAGATGTTACCCACCAAAAGGGGGTGATGCCATAGGAGATTTTTTTCTCCTAAACATCTCTTCAACTGACAGTCGATGACCCTTTACAACCACCGATGTAGCCGATGTATTGTGCTATTTGATCTCCGCTCCGTGAATCAATCATATGTCCCCTCATCCATTTGTTGAGAGCATATGTTCGAAGGTGGGCATTCCAACCTGGATGGTATGCTTTTCATTGTGCAATTGGGTGCTTATGCTTGTTTTTCATTGGGTATTATGGGCATGGATTATTGGGTGACCTGGAAGAAGTAAGGGTTTTGATCAGGGCCTTGTTCCCTCACCTTAAATGGGGGTTTAATCCTCAACCCTAGTCTCGTGGGATCTCCCATATTGGCCTACAACTTTAGGAAGGGCACTACTTGAGAAACCCTGATTTTGGTAGCATGGTTTTGTTTTCCCGTTCCACATTTCTCACTCCTCTCCGCACATTACAAGCCCTATTTCATCATCTTCCCTCTCTGGGTCCACAAGGCACTGGTACACCCCATCCCCTTGTCCACATGTCTGCATCGGGCCTAGAAACGTTGCCTTGGAGGTTGATGCAGCTAAAAGAAAGTCAAAAGCATGCCATGGCCACAAGCAAGAAACAAAATAAAAGATTATTATAAAATGCAAAAGATGGTTGGGACATTGCAAATAACATGTGGGCAAAAGCCAAACATGAGCCCTACCCTTAATCATTACGGTCATCACCCTGGTTCCTAGGGTCCATGAGTGCCCCCACATCATTAAGGAACCCATGCACGTCCCAACCCCTGGTGGGCAATGAACTGCGCCACCTTAAGGGGGTAATAATTGCTTACATCATACACAACATGCTCTCATTTCTTGGTGCCTCGAGCAATAATACAAAGAAAATTCAAAAAAAGGCAAAAGGCCAATGATGAAGGGTGGAAAAACAAAGGCCGGGGTAACTCATGTATCCATGATTGCTCCCTCCTACGTCTGTATGCCCAAATATGTGGACATTCCTCATCATTGCCACCCTTGTAGACATGGCATTTGGCCTTGAGACCCTTCTGTCCCCATCTATCTCATCATTATTCACATGACCCCTATCATTTGAAGGATGTACCTTCGACCTGTCTTTCCCCTTAGGGGTTGAACACCTAATAGGGTCGTTTATCAACCACTACTAGCTAGGGAGGTAACACTACTTCGAGCTCAAAGCCCCAAATTTGGAAGATAAACCCCATATCAAGTCTCACTGTGCCCTTGATAACCAAGCTTGTTTCGCTTAGATGCACTAATGAATTATTGTACCTAAAGGTGAGGAGGCGCATTTGACATTCTATGTAATTGGAAGGTGGTTCATCATGGGCTGGGAAACTTAATTGGGGCCCAGGTCCACCAGAGGATAATATTGACACCACGGGGGATGTGTTGAGAGCCATGGGACTTCATAATGTGCTTGTTGCACGGGTTCCCGAACCCGGGGGTGGGATTCTCGAACCCGTCCCTAAGTACCAGATTCAGGTACGAGTTCTTCTGAGAAGAACCATAAGAACCAGGTTCTCCAATTTTTTTTTTTGGGTTCTTTTCCTTTAACGGGTACGACAAATCCATAGGATGGGTACTTAGAACCCGAAAATTGGATTCTTTGAGTTCTTCAGAAAAATTTTATATTAAAATTTTTATTTTTAAATAATTTTTATTATTATTGAAAATTTAAAAAATAAAATTTAAAAATTGATAACGTAATATTAACAAATGTCAAAAACTTAAAAGTTAATTTTTAAAACATAAAATTAAAAAAATTTATTGACATTTGAAAGCTATGTCTATTGATATTTTCCAAAGCAAAAGTAAAAAGTAAACCTAAACTTTTAACTAACCCATCTACCCATCAAATTTCATTTTTGGTTCACCTGTTCAACCCGTTTACCCATTTCCGGCGGCAGTGGACAGAGCACCTTCAACGGTGGCAGCATTAGGCTTCACGTTCAGACGGACATAGCACCAGCATTGGCGTTAGGCGTTAGCCTGTTAGGCCATTTGACTGTTCCATTACCAGCATTTGACTGTGCAGAGGACGCTGTTTGCGCAGGGGAGACGTCGGGCAGTTTGAGTTGGTGTTTGCACAGGGCAGAGAGTCGAGACGTTGGTTCAGGTTGGGCAAATACTCTTTTTGAGGCTTTTGGAAATATATGATTGCATTCTTCTTCATGTGAGAGGATTTCTTTGAAGCTTTATTGCTGAATGTCGATTCTGATTTTTTCACATGCAAAATGCCAAAAACTTGTTTCATGATGCCACACGTGAAGGGTATGTTTACCACAGTGGAAGCAATGTAGGCATGGACTTTCTCTATTTTCTTTGTTGTTTTTAAATTTTTGTATGGATTCTGGACCCCAGTCGCTCTCTTGTGATTTCACTCATGTCATGAATCTAACAAGACACAATTCTTTCACAATGAATTTTGGATAAAGACAAGAATAAACACAACTTCTAGTGGTTTATGCGAGCACAATAGACTCAACCCTGCACTTTTCTTAAAAATTAAATGTTTTTCATTTTTTATGTCTGGTTTGAACTTTGAATAGGAAAAGGCCTTGCTATGATTTGTCAATTCTTATTTCAAAATCTAGCTAATGTTTCTGCCTTAGGGAAAGGAAACAAATCTTGAGGAAATATTTGGCATCCTTCGGCCTTTATTGCAAAATTCAAAATTATCAATGTAAAGGTTGGAAACTGTATAATTTACACCTTGGTAAGCCATTTCATTAACTGGAACTGGTGGTAGGGATCCTTTTCTGGAAAGCCAAGGAGATCTACTGCCCAGACTTTCGGCTTTCCCCCAGCCAGGTGCCTCTTTCCTGGCACTTGTATCCACTATCTCAATGGACTGAGACTCTTCTTCTGAAATGGACCGATACTTTTTTATTAATGGAAATAAATTAATAATCTTATTGCATCTATCATTTTAGGAGGCATTGCACAGTTTAATAAATTAATTCCTTAGTAGAACACACCATCGATAAGCTTGAAGGTGTATCTCTTGTCGGACCCTTGATAAATTTCTGCATTAATTTACAGTAATATTAGGCTTGCTGTAGCAATTTGCAGTGCAGTTCTCCCTAATAGTAATAACATTATTAGAAGTACTTGTAAGTCTGCCCTATTAACTCCATTTCCCAGTATTGGATCTAGGCACTTGTCCTCCATTTCAACCACCTTAAAACACTAAAAAATATTCTTTTAACTTTCTGTTTTGCACATCTGGAAGTTACCTGGGAATGCTCATTTGAAAACTTGGGAATCTGCTATTAGAATACTGTTTGAGTTCAAGATTCTAAAGACTAAAACAATCCTCCCTGACCTGATACACTAGGCCATATACTAACCAATCTATGGTGCTGATATTTTGAAGGATCTGGTCCACCATATGCTTCTTGAGCAGTTTCTATTTTGTGCAATCTTTTTGTGGGTGTGGGTTGGCTGGACCTTCTTTTGGTTGCATTATTATTTGTATCTTAGTTGTAGCCTTGAGCTCTCTCACATGGCTGTCATGGTTACACAGAAACAAATGTTATGTTGTCATAAAATATAGTTTAGTCTCTCATTATTATTAACATCTATTAACATAACTTTTACTTTGAATTTTGTTAAACATATTTAAATTGTCTTCCAAAATTTGCAAAATAAAAAATTTCTTCATCAAATCTACAATATTCACTTTGGAAATATGTGGATAGGCAAAAACCTCCAAAGGGTATTGGGGGGACAGCAACAGTAAAATGCAATTTATGTTAGCTTGAATGGAAAGAGAGTTATACCAGAGTTAAAGCTCATTTTATGCAGATGACCAAGGAAGGGTGTTGATGCTTGCACTAAAGACCCAAATGATCCCACTAGACTCCCTAGTGCACAAAGAGAGCAACAAAAGGCTGATGGTAAGGCAAACAAATAAATCTCTAGGCCATGTTGCAAGGTGGATGAAAATGATGATTCAAACGAAAAAGAATTACCATTTGATGATGAAGTTCAAGTTGGTGATGAGCATGTGTCAGTGTCATCTAGAGCATCAAAAAACACTACCAATCAAACACGCAAGAAGCCTAAACTTGGTGGTCTTTATGACATGTTTGATGTGAAAGGTAAGGAGGGTGTTGATCTTGCAATAGCGAGATTTTTTCTTGCATATGGCATTCCCTTCAATGCAGCCAGTTCCCCCTATTTTGAGCAAATGGTTCGTGCTAATAATGATGGACCTCAGGGTATAAAACTCCTGGTTATGAGAAGCTCCTAACTGTATTGGTGGATAAGGAGAAAGCTTGTCTTGAGAAGGCAATGGCACCCTTGAAGGCATTTTAGAGTGTAGATGGATGGTCAATTGTCATGGATGGATGGACTAATTGTAGGAATCGTCCATTAATAAACATCATTGTCTCTTCCATGTCTGACCCTTATTTTCTCAGGGCCATTGATTGTTTTGGTCAAGAAAAGAACATTGTGTTCTTAAAAGACCAATTATGTGATGTCATTGCAGAGGTGGGGCCATCCAATGTTGTTAAGTTATCACTGATGCAACTCCAGTGTGTAAAGCAGCAGGGTCAATGGTTTAGAAGGAGTATAAGTAAGTGACAAGTTTCAACTTTCAAGTTCGATCTATCTTCTATTTAAATTACATGAATTACATTTTTAATTTTGAGTACAAGTTTGATTTGTTTTAAATTTTAAGTTTAACTTATTTAATTTTAAACAATAAACATTTTGATTTATTAATATTTTAATTTTGTCCTTGATGTATTCAAACATATTTTTTGGATACCATGTGTAGTGCATTATTTGAATAATGCATTGAAGGACATTGGGAAAATTGAATGGATTCAAGCATTAATTGAAAATGACCGCAAAATTCGAATGTTTATATGCAACCATCATCAGTCACAAACAATTTACTGCAAGCATGGAAAAATGGAGCTTTTTAAACCAGCAGAGACCAGATTTGCAACTTATTACATTTTAGTTAGGCGGCTTGTGGACATGAAGGAGGCTTTATCTGCCATAGTTGTCGTTGACATGTTGGAATAATGGAGGTTATCTATCTCAGATGCAGCTTTGGAGGTGAAGAGGTTGATTTTGAATGATAATTTTTGGGTTGATGCCAAATTTGTTGTGGAAATTATAGAACCAATTTGTGATATGATCTGCTATGCAGACATAGATGGTCCATGTTTAGCTAAGATTTATGAGAACATGGACTCCATGTGTGAGAGGGTCCAAGCTGTCATAGATAGGAAGGATCCTACTTTATGGCCACAACTGAAAGAGTTTATACATGGGCGTTGGCATAAACTGAACACACCTCTTCATATGGCAACTTATGCAATTAATCCAAAATGGTATGATCCCACAACGTGAAGGAAGCCTCTATGCCAAGATAGAAAGGTGTTCAAAGGATTCTTGAATGCTGTCAAGAAAATTTATGGATAGGCAAAAACCTCCAAAGGGTATTGGGGGGACAGCAACCGTAAAATGAAATTTATGTTAGCTTGAATGGAAAGAGAGCTATACCAGAGTTAAAGCTCATTTTATGCAGATGACCAAGGAAGGGTGTTGATGCTTGCACTGAAGACCCAAATGATCCCACTAGACTCCCTAGTGCACAAAGAGAGCAACAAAACGCTGATGGTAAGGCAAACAAATAAATCTCTAGGCCATGTTGCAAGGTGGATGAAAATGATGATTCAAACGAAAAAGAATTACCATTTGATGATGAAGTTGAAGCTGGTGATGAGCATGTGTCAGTGTCATCTAGAGCATCAAAAAACACTACCAATCAAACACGCAAGAAGCCTAAACTTGGTGGTCTTTATGACATGTTTGATGTGAAAGGTAAGGAGGGTGTTGATCTTGCATTAGCAAGATTTTTTCTTGCATATGGCATTCCCTTCAATGCAGCCCGTTCCCCCTATTTTGAGCAAATGGTTCGTGCTAATAATGATGGACCTCAGGGTATAAAACTCCTGGTTATGAGAAGCTCCTAACTGTATTGGTGGATAAGGAGAAAGCTTGTCTTGAGAAGGCAATGGCACCCTTGAAGGCATTTTAGAGTGTAGATGGATGGTCAATTGTCATGGATGGATGGACTAATTGTAGGAATCGTCCATTAATAAACATCATTGTCTCTTCCATGTCTGACCCTTATTTTCTCAGGGCCATTGATTGTTCTGGTCAAGAAAAGAACACTGTGTTCTTAAAAGACCAATTATGTGATGTCATTGCAGAGGTGGGGCCATCCAATGTTGTTAAGTTATCACTGATGCAACTCCAGTGTGTAAAGCAGCAGGGGCAATGGTTTAGAAGGAGTATAAGTAAGTGACAAGTTTCAACTTTCAAGTTTGATTTATCTTCTATTTAAATTACATGAATTACATTTTTAATTTTGAGTACAAGTTTGATTTGTTTTAAGTTTTAAGTTTAACTTTTTTAATTTTAAACAATAAACATTTTGATTTATTAATATTTTAATTTTGTCCTTGATGTATTCAAACATATTTTTTGGATACCATGTGTAGTGCGTTATTTGAATAATGCATTGAAGGACATTGGGAAAATTGAACGGATTCAAGCATTAATTGAAAATGACAGCAAAATTCGAATTTTTATATGCAACCATCATCAGTCACAAACCATTTACTGCAAGCATGGAAAAATGGAGCTTTTTAAACCAGCAGAGACCAGATTTGCAACTTATTACATTTTACTTAGGCGGCTTGTGGACATGAAGGAGGCTTTATCTGCCATAGTTGTCGGTGACATGTTGGAACAATGGAGGTTATCTATATCAGATGCAGCTTTGGAGGTGAAGAGGTTGATTTTGAATGATAATTTTTGGGTTGATGCCAAATTTGTTGTGGAAATTATAAAACCAATTTGTGATATGATTTGCTATGCAGACATAGATGGTCCATGTTTAGCTAAGATTTATGAGAACATGGACTCCATGTGTGAGAGGGTCCAAGCCGTCATAGATAGGAAGGATCCTACTTTATGGCCACAACTGAAAGAGTTTATACATGGGTGTTGGCATAAACTGAACACACCTCTTCATATGGCAACTTATGCAATTAATCCAAAATGGTATGATCCCACAACGTGAAGGAAGCCTCTATGCCAAGATAGAAAGGTGTTCAAAGGATTCTTGAATGCTGTCAAGAAAATTTATGGTAGTATAGAAGAAGCCTTTGACATACGATCTCAGTTTGCCCAATTTTCACGTGGTCGAGGTGTTTTTGGTTCACATGCATCTTTGGCAGATAGATGCAAGAAGAATGATCCAATTGATTGGTGGTGGCTTCATGGTGTTGATGCTCCTGAGTTGCAACAATTTGCCATACGGTTACTTGGACAGGTAGCTAGTTTGGAGTTTCTCATCTTATTCAAAATTTGAAAAATTCTCAATTAAATATAGGAAATTAATTTTAAATTTTAAATTTTCATTTTAGTTTTAGTTTTTATTTTTAAAATTTTAATTAATTTAATGGGCTTCTCCCAATATTTCAGGTAGGTAGTTCTTCATCTTGTGAGAGGAATTGGAGTACTTATGCCTTTTTTCATTCAGTAAAGAGAAATAGGTTGGGCTCAAGGAAGGCAAAGAACTTAGTGTACATTCATAGCACACTTCGTCTCATATCTCGAAGAGAGCCTGGGTACAAGGAGTGTCCTTTCAAGAGATGGGACCAACACATAGATGATGTTATGTGTGTGGACGAGGAGATACAACCAGATGGTCTTATTGAGCTACCTTCAATTGCTGTGGATGAACAAGAGCCTCAAGATGAGAGTGATTCCTACCTGGAGAGCATGCTAGCTGAAGATCTAAGTGATGTTGATGACATGGATGTTGATGACATGGCTTGAGGAAGCTATTGTTCATTAGGCTTTAACTATTTTTATTTTAGTATTCAAAAATTTCCTAGTTCATGTTTGGAGATGCCTTAAGGCAAATTTTGAATGTAGTATGACAATGGACATATATCATGATTCATGATTCTTATTAATATGTAAACACTGAACTGTTAAACTCCAATTTGCACTTGACATCAAACTATAAATTTTGAAATTTCAATGTGAATGTTGAGTGTTCAATGATGTGCATGTTTTAAATCTTTAAAGTTTAAAGTTTAAATCAATAAATATTTTAGTTTTCTTGTTTAATGTTGAAAAATATACAAATTCAATTTCATATATATATTATTAACTATAGTTTATAAATTTATAATTTATAAAATATAATTATTAAAATTTTAATATTATTATATTACCCGACGAACCCACGCACCCTATTTCAAAAAATATCGTCCCCGTCCCCGTCTTCGAACCCACGTTTCCTGGCAACCTAGTGTGTAGAGGATCATTTCAAACAATGGGCAACCTCAACACCTTTCAATAGTTTGTTTATTGTCCCGCATTATTCATGAGATGGTGCACTTGGACCACTGTGCCTAGCCGAGTACCATATGGAGTGGTAGTTGATTCAAGGCCCAAAGGAGGTTTGTCTCACCCTTGAGACATGGGAGGGCATGCACCATCATCAAAGCCCTCACTTGGAGCATCATATAAGCTTATCTATCATTAGGAGACCCATGAGACCAACATTTGTGCCCCGAAACCATTTTGGGGCCCCACATGATGACTTGCATGGAGAATTAAGGGCCATCCCCTAATTGGTGATTTATGGAGCCCTCTCTCTCATCTTAGCACCTAGAGGACTCAACGTGGCCCTCCAATGACCCTACATCAACATGATGTCATCAACTTGGCTAGCATTTGGAAGGGTTAATTTATAATTTGAAAAAGCTACTCGGTCGACTTGTGACCAAGGCCTGTATTTCACACATTTTTATAATGTTACGGGCCTTAGGAAAGTAATTCGACCTCTAAGATATCATATAAATATAACTCACTTTCATTTGTGAGAGATCATCATCACATTTGGATTGGTTCTCTTGTAAAAGAACTCACACTTTTTCTTTGGAGCTATTGGCGACTCTCTTGATGCATTTCGATGTGTGGAAAATGATTCACTTTTCTTCTTTGGAGCTGCTTCTTGAATGATGGATGGATATATTGCATGTCTCTTTATAAGAGCTTAACGTTGATGGAATTTTTCTTTGAAATTTGTTTAATGTATGGAATTGCTGCTCTAGAATATGCGAATTTGTGCCCTAATTGTTGAAGATTAAATTTGGAAAGATTTTCTGGTAGAGTATTGCATATGTTATCCAACGCAAGGCATGTAATGAATGTTCCTAGTGAATGAATGTCTTTGAATTCTTCATGGAACTCCATTATATCTTGAAGAGGGTAAATGTTTGAAATTGGTACTTTGGACATCGATTTCAAGCCTCCTTCGAAGATGTTTTATCTTATCTTAAGCACTTCAAGACTCCATTGCCCAAAGGATTGGGCATTAGTCCAAGGATTTTGGTGATCAAACTCCTCTTTCTCCATATGTTCTCCTCCTAAATTTCGGTCTCCTAAAAGTATGGCGGAAATCTAGGGCTTGTAGCGAAATTATAGGGAGGTGATTTTTCGGGAATCCAAGGGTCCAAACATCAAGCTCAGGGTCTAGGCTACCTATGCTCCAAGTTTGGTGGGCATCCACCTTAGTTTCATCAATAAAACTCTTGCACTAAGTGGCACTCCAAGAGGGAAAATGTAGGTCTTTCTCTCTCACCTTAGGGACTCCTTTGAGGGTTGTATGAGCTTAGTATTCATTGGAATAAATCATGAGAATCCCTTTCTTTTCTTAGGCCTTGACCTTGTGAATACCTATTACCATTGAGAAACCTCAAAACCCTAGGTCTTGTGCCCTTATTTTCTAGGGTTTTTCTTAGAGAGTGGTTTGCTTCTTTGAAGCCCCGTACCTTTATTGAGCCTCTCTTGGAAGGAGCTCTAACTCGCATCACCTTGAACCTTCAAACCTAGAATATCTATTATAAGTGATCACAATCATACCGAGACTCCTCCCATCGGTGAAAATATGTAAAGAGCGGGAACCTTGGTTGTGGTGACATTGGGCCATTGTCCAATTGTTGTCACTTAGTCTAGTAGTTGTCCTGTTGGGAGTGAGTTCCTTCAACATCTAGACCCTGATCACACACCAGGAAGGGTGAAGTGAGGTCCTAGACCCTAATCACACACCATATAGGGTGTAGTGAGGTCCTTTCAACATCTAGACTCAATCACCAACTAGGAGGGGGTTGATTGAGTTTGTGGCACATAGTGCTCACCAAGAAGGGTGAGTGAAGGGTCTCAACATTTTGGCCTAGGAAGAGGCCATGGGATTTGAGGGCATGTCACTTTGGAGGAGCGAGTCCTAATATGATGATGACATTGCCATGGGTTTGGTATCTTTGGTTATGGCCACTATCAGAT
Source organism: Pinus taeda (assembly GCA_000404065.3). NCBI lineage: Eukaryota > Viridiplantae > Streptophyta > Pinopsida > Pinales > Pinaceae > Pinus > Pinus taeda. Next base: position 161,593 of record APFE031252355.1, read on the forward strand.
GCTGATAATAAATTATGATGCTGGTGATGATGGATAAGCTTTTCCTTTAGAGAATTTTGGTCAATTTGATAACCCCTGTGACAATGATTATGAATACCTCCCTAGTTAGGAGGAAGTGTTGAATTTGTAACTATGGTCAGTCTTCCTAATGTTTGTTTGGTCACTTGTTGTAATTGTATTTATCATTGTAAAGCATATTTATAAATGCTCGAGTCAAAGGAAAAATTTATTTTGAGTCAATGTCCCATTAAGACTTTTTAAAGATGAAAATTTGAATTTTTGAAATGTAATTTTTGGCTCCAAAAGTGACAAGTTGGCCTTGGCTCCAAAAGACACCCATTCAACCTAGACAAATTACTATATAAAGACAACACCTCCTCTTCCACTTGGGCATTCGATCTCTCTCACACAAGACAGTTTCTGGGCAAGCAAGTGAAGGACAAGACAGACAAATAGGATGAATAGAAGGATAAATTCTCTCTCTTCTCTCTCTTGCTACTCACACATGTGGATTGGCTATTCTCTCTATGGTTTGCATTTTTCTGGGGCAATTGTTCTTGGGGGCGAAATTTTTTGGGTAATTAGGGCAACTGTTGCAGGGCCGAAATTTCTGGGGAACCTAGCAATTGTAGGAGGGTTGCAATGCTTGGCTAGAAAAGCATAGCGAATTGCAGGATCAGATTGGGTGACTTGACTTGGAGGAGAAGACTAGTTTTGACCATAGGTCTAGGTGTGTTTCTCATTGAGCAAGACTAATTTCTCTATTGAAAAATGTTGCTGGGTTTTTCTGCTTGGTGGGTTTTCCCAAGGTAAATCTTGTCTTATTGTGTATTGTGATATCTACTATTCTACTGTTATTTATGGTTGAGTTTTTGAAGTATAATTACTGAATGAGTTATTGGAGTAAGTCAAAAGATCTACATCAAAAGTAATTATCAGAATTTAAAAAATATTGTGCTAACCCTTAATTGCACTAAGAAAATCAACACTTCTTTCGTGACAAATTGGTCCAATTTATTTTCCAATGATTATTTTTTTATTTTATTTTTATTTTTTTTTTTTTTTATCTTTTTAAAGTTTCTTAATTTGAGTAAGTAGACTTTGATTATGATTTATGAGACGTAAGAGTTCTTCAGTTTTTGATTCATCAACCTTATTTTTAGAGTTTTGACATTCATGCTTTTCATCTTTTAAATCTCTGATTTGTTCTATTAACTTTTGATTAAGGTTTTCTAAGTGCAAATTTTCTTCTTCCTTTTTTGATATATTCTCGTTGAATTTCTTCTCGAGACATTCTTTTTCTTCTTCTAATTTTTCTTTCTTGATCTTCGCAAGTAATTTCTGACTATGGTCCCTTACATGCCAAATTTCTCCATTATTTTCTATTGATTCTTTCTAAAATTGATCTTTGAGATCTTTATATTTATTTTCTGATCCTTCGGTTTTTTGTTGAAGTTCTACGAGCTCTTGCTTTAATATTTTAATTTGTATTTGTGTATTACCTTGATATTCTTCCAAAGTAAACAATTTCTGACATGTTGGACAAAATGTTGTGCGATTTTTAAAAACCAATGAATGCTCAAACTCTGTTTTACAAAATGAATAGGTCCAAAAAATAGAATTATGTATGGAATCTATAGTTCCTCCATCCATTTTCGAATAGTGGCTCAAGCAAAGCAGACGCTTACGAAATGTATTAGTTGGATTTTCTAGGGTTTGTTGTGGACAACCCTAGATGTCACCCTAGATCTATTTACATCTCTTCAAGGGGGTCCTTAATTGACCCCAATGCACAAAAAGAAAATAGTAGGCATTAGTCTTCTCCATTTTAGTCAACCATAAACTTGAATTTGACTTTTTATTTTTTTGTTTTGGGATAATTTAGGTTTTTGTTTAGTTATCGTATATTTTCAGCTTTCAAAAACTCTAGACGACTAGGGTTTCTGTGCTTATTTCTGAGCTAAAGTTCTAGGGTTTTCTTGCATATTGTTGACCTAAAATGCTAGGGTTTTCTTTCATGTTTGACTTAAAATCCTAGTGTTTTCTTGCACATTTGACCTAAAACCATTTTGTTGCATAAATTTTTTCTTGCTGATTTATATATCTGATAATAGAACTAGACATCTTGTCTTAGTTGGCTCTTATATGCCTTGTAATTTTCAGATTTTATAAATTAATCAAACCCTAGATTTGTTCATTATTTTAGTCTATTTTCTTCTGGTTTGTAACTCATTTTGAGGTCTACATTGATGGTGGTTGTAACTTGTTTACTGCTGTAGTTTACCATCTTTTATGCAAGTTTTACAACAGCCATTGGTAATTTTCAGATTTGAGTGGGTTGGTGATTGTTTTACATGAGATTGTTACTTGATAAACCTCCTAGATCAGCCTTAGAACACTTTAAACAAAATCTTGAATTCACCTTGATTGACCACCTAACTTTTAATGTGCTTGATACATTCCATTGGTGGGGAATTGGGTAGATACTTAGGACATCTTGGACTTGATTGTATCTTGCTGTGGGAGTCCTAAGTCCTGCCAGGGAAACCTTCCTTAGTTGGATTTGTCCAGCACTAAATGAGGCACATTGTTGCGTGGCTGACAGTGGCAACACTTCTAATGTTCCACTAATTTTAACACCTTGTGAAGGCTTTGCACTAAGATGCTAAATTTCGTGATAAGTTGATAACAGATCTCAATTGTTGATGTTAATTTCTGCCCAATTTGATGTCCATAATACATGTCATTGAAACTAAGAATTACACGGACAAGTTCAACTGCCTTTTTTGTTTTGTTTGAAAAATGCAACTTATAAGTTTCAAATATGCAGTATATGGTACAAACCCCAAAGAAAATATTATATATTCTTCACTCTGTTTCAAATGCATTTTATATATCTAATTCTAAAGAGCTTTATGAATTACTTTTTACTGTAGATGGAAATAAACCCGGAAGAGAATATCAGATTTTCTTTACCCTGAAGAAAGCCGTAAATGGGTTATTTATTGGATTATGTTTGTACCATACTTAGTTGTTTCATGTCTGTCTTTTCATACTGTTATTCATGCAATTTCTTATTTCTCAGGTATGGAGGCATCATCTGGGTTCAGATCAGTCTGATGACACTTGCCTATATCATGAAAAGGATGAAGAATTCTTTTTAGAGCTTCATGAATCTGAAAGCAAAGAGTACCATTTTGTTGTATCTGGAAGTAAAACCACACAATTTGTCCTCTACCTAAATCTTTCTGATCCACGGAAAGAACTGAAATACGTAACTCAGCGTGTTGAGGGAGTTGACACAATAGTAAGCCATTGTGGAAACCACTTTTTTATCAAAAGGAGGAGCAAAGAGATCTTCAACTCTGAATTACTTGTTTGCCCCATAGATGATTTAACTGCCACAACTGTGCTACTTCCTCACAGACCAAGGTTAAGATCAGTTACTCATATTTACTCATTTATAAGTTCAATTAACTTAATTTTTGGTTATTTTAATGCATATGCCATTTGATTCAGAATTCTCAAATCTAGATTTTGATTAGGTCACATACATCAGGTTTCGAGTAGAACTTTCTTTTGTGTCCTATTGTCAATTTCTTCTGATCAGGAGCTCTTGAAGGTCCTTACCTTTGGTGATTTATAGAGCAGGCATCAGCTTTACAAGAAAACTACTAACCTTCACCGAAGTTTTGTGTTGCTTAATGTTGCTTTTCCTATATATCTCTACTAGCTAAGCTGGGCCTTTGTTATGAGTTCTGATACATGTAGGGGAGTCATCGTATTTTAGTTTAATGACCCTAACAACAGTATGTTTGGTGTGAAAATAAACTGGTTGAATGCTTGTGTTCATTGCTCTGTTATTCCCACTATTTCTGAAATTAAACTGTTTTAAAGCATAAATTTTTTGTCTCTCATTTTAAGGGTAAAATGCTCACAGAGAATTGACACAATTGTCAATCAGATAATATATATATTATTGTCTTTTTAATTGTTGTTGAGCAATGAAATAAAAATGAATAAGATTATAGCACTGAATAATAAAATGATCAAGACTAATACGTATACCCCTAAAGGATAATTGATTTCAATGCTAATGTAGTTCTGAAAATTCTATTCATTCCTATTGGCTCATGGTGTTACATATCTATCACAAGTAACCACAATTTGTGCATAAATTTGACCTTTCACATCAATGACTGTTATAAACCTTTTTCTGATTCTTGCCTGGTTAACGAAGGGTGACAATATTCTAGTAGATAACCTTGGAAATTTAAATATGTTTTTGGAGACTCTGAAAGCTATTTATTCTATATTTTAAGAGCTTCGGGAATAGGGGAATTGGAGTTGATGTTTGAAAAAGATAGTAGTTTCCCTGAATTTCTGGGGAGCACAAGAAGAGAAAACAAAAAACACATTGAAATCAAATCCCTGAATCTTACCAAACCATGTTTGTTGTTCAGGAGACAATGTATATTCATTTTTGGCCTTGTTATCGCATAAACTTGCACTTCTTGAGATAGTCTGAAAAAATAGTGCGTTCCAACTGAAACTATAAGGGGACTACTGTCACGTCACCAGCCCTCTTCTCACTTTAGGCATATGGGGTCAACTAGGTTTACCTTGAAAAGGTATGAATGGATTGAGGGTGATAACTAGGGTTGTCCAGTGTCCACTATTAACCATAGAAGATTGTTTGTGTACTTTTCAATGTTACCAAACTCGGAATCGGCAATAAATCGGCAAGGCAAAAGAGCGGAGAATTTTAATCAGATCGGAAAAAAATCGGTGAATTCAATAAATAAAGATATACACATTATATTGAATTTAAAAAAAAAAAAAAAAAAAAACATTTTTCATTGATATTCAATAAGACCATGTCCAAACAATCCATAATATCAATAGATGTCCAAAATATCATGAATGAATAAGTATCTCATATATGTTATGAGTCCAAACATGATCCAAAGCACTGAGTCCTGACTCCTAACCAGTGACTACATAGAACCAGAAGTTTATAAAATACTGCATACTAATCAGTACTAAAACAGTAACTGAAATTTCTTGATTGTGTTGAAACGATATGCTATTGGTTTGCTACTGAAATCTCTGACAGAGCACACGCTGAAGCTAACACTAGAGCACGCTACACACTACGCCTCATCACTGCCTCTATTACCTTCTCGACGTATGAGTTGTCGGGTCTGAGCAGTGAGAAGTAAGTTACAAACCGATGTTTAATTTTTAACCTAACTAAACCATGTGGCGAACAATGCAACAACCCTGAAAGTTAAAACCCGTGCTCATCGAGTAGAGGGCTGAAAATCACCTCAGTCGCTTAAATCGCAATTAATCGGTGAGTCATGAGTCAAACTTGGTCAACGTGAGTTTGACTCCCCTAGACTTGAATCGGATCGTTTGAGGGAAGAGCAGAGTTTGACTTGTGATTAATCGTGAGTGATCAGAGATTCATGTTTCACTGGTACTTTTATATGCTCCAAGCTACCCTTAAGGAAAGATTTTTCACTAGAATCCTTCCAAAGGTTTACAGGGTAGGATTTATCCAAGAAAATTATAAAGATAATACACCCACACCACTCGATAAGAAGATTTGCACTTAATATATCAAATAAATAAATCCACAAGACTCAGAGAAACTAATTTCTCAAGGACTCATTGCTCATCCATAAACCGTAGCCATGAAAATCAAAGAAGTTGGAGAAATCATCCATGAATCATCGTCTCAGTGAGGCACATTAGCCTTCCATCGATCGCACCAAATCCAAGATAAAAATGCCCCAACAAAATTTTAGAAATTTCAGAATATGCTAAGTGATTTTCTCCCCAGTCTGAGTATGATTTACAGATGAGAAAGTGCACTCTATTTATGGGGAGATGTTCAACTTCCTTTACATTAAAATATCAAATTTCTCAAGAAAAAGCCCCTAATCTAGCCTATGGACGTGCAAAAGGTCCTCTTTTCTAACTAACTAATCTAGAATATAGAAAATATGGTTTGTACATGCCACATATACAATACAATCAGCGCCAAAGAAGGGTATCTCCACAAATAATGGAAAGTAGGGGCTTCCATGTGTAGCATCTGACCTCTAAAGGGCCTTCCAAATGTAGATGCTCCATCCATTCTTCGTAATATGCTGGTCTGTCCCCTGAGGGTCTGTCCAGGTGGACCCATGGGCCTCAAGAATTATCCAATGAACAAAAACTTTTCCACCTTGGCTGCATGAACCATGTGAGAAGGCAGCACCTTTGAATTTACTCAAATATCAGGGATTACAGGGGTCAGCCCTGGCTGTAGGTCAGCCCCAATCAAGGATATTGTTGCACAAGCATATATATGTGTTACAAAATCAAACACCTATTGTCAAACCACCATTGAATCAATCTGTTTGTTTTAAGCCAGGAACAGAAACTTTTTAAAGGAGTGCCATTCACAGTTGGAACACCTTCAATTATAGCATTCTCCACAACAACTGAAGGGGGAACTATTGTAACCAGATCTTATAATCCCTCTACCTTATCCAAGGGCAAAAGTGTCATGCAGATCATCTATATCGCCATAATATTCAAATTCTGCCTGATTTGAATCTATATAATCTTCCATAATTCCCACAACAGTCTCTGTTCCACCCTGGATCGAAAATTTTGAAAAAAAAAAAATTTCTTTTTTGATCCATCCTTGATCTTCTTACTTTCCTTGAGTTTCTTACTTTGATGTTCGATCCTTGATCTTCTTACTTTGATCTTCGATCCTTGAGTTTCTTACTTTCCTTGTAGGAGGGGTCTCCTAATGAGGGGCATTGATGGGGCCCCCAACCCTTGAGCCTTCCTTGATCTTCGATCCATCCTTGATCCTTCCTTGAAATTCTTACTTTTAGGGCCTTTTTTTTAAGGGTACAAGGGCCAAAATGCAATGTTCTGAAGAAAAGGCTACAGTAAATTAGCGATTAAGATAGTGAGCCGTTGGGCTTAAAAGAGGGGTCTAAAGTGTGACTTCTGAGGGATGTGATACTGTGCAAGAATCACAATCAGCTGAGGCAATCATAGAAAGATCTCTCAAAGCAGCTTGCACTTGAATGATACCAATGTCATCCCTATTTTTTGCAGGGCTGTCTTGCCATCTATCATTACATTCGGGCACCCGCATGCCAACCTCCTCGGCCGCTTGAAGCATTTTCCTCAACTGCTTTAGTCCTTTAGAGAAGGCTAGTATCTCCATTTAGGCAGATACCTTCCTTATTTTACACGAATTAGGTTGTCTGCATGGACTTGAAGGTGCCATCAATCTGCTTTTTCTTTTGTCTGCTGCTGATGTTAGCTGAGTGGTTTCTGTAGAGAAAGCTGAACATAAAACTTCATGACTCTTCTGCTTTTATCTGGCTATCCTCGTGTCCTCAATGCCCATGTTTGGTTTGAAAGCAATATCATCATTAATCCCCTTAAAATTTTAGTGTTCATATAGGCCAAATGTACTTCTTTCCTGGGATGAAGGATCAGACCATTGTTCAAGTCCACATGCTCCAGACCTGGTAAAACATAGCTAACTTCTTGGCATTTCAATATTATCAACCTCCCTTAATGGGAACGTGCCGTGAGTCTCTCTTGTGCTCTTGAATAACAATTGGATGTGGAGGTGGCATGGGAGAATGTGGACCAGATTTATTGAAAGTCAAGCAGACCTGATATTTTTCCTTCCATTTTTAGAGCTCATTACCTAACAATTGGAATAAATGATCTATCATTTCATCATTTGCCACAAGCAAACACTTGAATCTCACAGCTGCATAAATCTAGTAGCAGTCATCATTTGTCCCAGTGGGTGTTGTATCGAAAGCACCAGGCAGTCCTGTGGCATGTTTGCTGTCTAATAAAATGGGACGCCATTTGTTCTTCAGGCTTCTTTGGCAGGACACATTTGATTACAGAGCTTAACTGATAGACACTAAAACTGCAGTCAGTGATGTTTTGCTGATAAAACCCTACATTTGCACCATCCACATTGAAGTCATATGGCCCATGGGGATCCAGCCACTTCTGAAAATTTGTCATGTCCCTTTTCCGAGTGATCACTGTAGGGGAAACAATTTATTTAATTAGATTAAAATGTGGTCAAGAGAACAATGGGAAACTTTATAAAGTTACATTATTATGTATTTACTTGCCCATGGTATTGGTATCAATGGAAGACTTACCCATGGTATTGGGGTGGCCAAAGATTATAAAAGGTAGCTCAAAATCACTGTTTAGGCATGTTTGGATATTCGATGGATTGCTTACTTTGGATCTTGGAGCTTGCTTGAGGGTTTATAACCCTGAGCGTGATCTTCTTGGTGGAGCAATTACCCACCCTAGTTGATTAAAATAACTAGTCTTCGGTGGTGAAAGACTCTACCCAAGCTAGTCTTGAAGGAGGAGCCATCCAGGTTTCTCATTGGACATCAACGAATTCATTAGAGAGGTCATTGTCAGCCATTTATGTCTTTAGGCATTTGTGCCATCTTGCTGGTGCCTTAGCATGTTCTCATGTATATTAAGATTCATTTTAATATACCAAGGCTGAGTTTGTTGCTTGCGCTTACTGTCACATGAGGGTTTCATGTTAAATTGTATGTGATATGTCCTTACATTAATAATCAACAGAAAATCATTGGCAATGTCATTTTTGCAAAGTGTCGGTTAAGAATATTTTGATGGTAAATGTGAACATTATTGTAAAATCTAGTTTAGGACATACAAAATTCTTGAAATTTGACTTAACCTTCCATGGCCACATCATGCCACTTGTAATTATCCGTTGGTAGTTAGTAAGGGGGAAGGCTTTCACTCCTGCCAGATATTTTTGGGTCTTGGGCCGTTAACCTTGTTGCTACAAAATCTAGCAGGACTTCAAGGGGGAAACCATAATAAACAAGAAGCTAGACTATGTGCTAATAGTGGGGCAATGGCCCACTATCACCACAACTAAGGCCACTTGCTCTTTACAGACTTTCAATGATGGGAGGAGTCCTGGTAGGATAAAGTCACCTATGAAAGGTATTCTAAGGTTAAGGTATAAGGTCATAGGCTAGAATCTCTCAAGAAATACTCAAATTTATGGTATGTTAGTTTTTATAGCATCGGATGGTGTTCTAGTCTTGAAACTTTGTGGAGAGGCTAAAACACAAGAGTTCTCCAAAACCCAGAAATCGTTTTTGCATATTCCACCTAGAGATAGCTCAATTAAATTGACTGACCATCCCTTAATTACATTAATTGACCATCATTTAAATTTTTCCTAAATTAGAAAAGTTGGTTAATTAATAGTAATTAATTGAGAAAGGTGAGAATTCTCTAGAAACTCACACAGATCGACTTGGAGATGATCTCAACCATCAACTAAGTTTAATGTTGGCCATTGGAGTCCCAACTATAGATAATAAGAAGAGGTCGATGGGTAGATAGAAAAATACACAAGAGAGAGCCACAGAGGTAGTTCGAATTAGCTGAGTTGGAGGTGGATTCAGTTGCCAGACGCTGGATAGATTTCCAGAAGGCCAGGAGGATCATTTCCAGAGCAACAACATGCAAGACGACTTGAGTAGTAGTAGTTCCAGGCTGAACGTGTGACAAGCTGCGCAGAGGTGACGCAGAAGCCTGCACATATGGTTTGGACGACTTGCTTGGAGTTATCAGTTTGTGCCGAGATTGCTTGGAGTTGTCAGTTTATGCTGGGATTGCTTGGAGAAGAGGATAATTTCCCTCAATTGATTTTACCAGTATTTCTCTTAGATTGGATAGGCAGTTGGGTATCCATATTTAGTGAATCAAAATTTCACTGCTGCATAATAATAAAAACCCTCAACTGCTGCACCGATTTTCCCACAACGGGTTTTCCTGGGGACAATTGTCTAAAAATAATTGTCATATCTTATGTGTGTGTGTTAGCATTTCTCAGTTTCCAACATTTTTATTTCTGCAACGTTTATTTTATTTGGTGAAGAAATTGAAGAGTGATGAATTCAATATTAATTAGAAAATTAATAAACTGTTAATTAGTAAGGAGAATTAATTCCAGTTGCTGCATTTCAAGGAATTTTCACATGGTATAAGATCATAATTGACAGACAGGTGGCTTAGAGACGAAGAAGGAAGATTTTGCTGTTTAGAGGGAGAAACAGGATGAAATGTTAAGGGGTTGTGTAGTGCCTAGCCAGGTAGTGTGGATTGCTGTATAAGGTTCGATTTTCTAGTTGCAGGGTGTAGGAAATTCAATTTGTCTGAAGAAGCTACTCCAACAGGCAGAGGACGCAACAAATCAGTATTTTTCATAGAGAAGATTTCTTGTCTGGGCACAGAGCGTTTTGCAGTAGTTTGCTAGAGAAAATTCAGTGCGGGGGGAAGAGAAAGTGCACACAGAGGGAGTTTCTAGCAATCGAGCATGTGAAAGACGAAGATTTCTACCCCAGGTCGAGTTTTTGCAAAAATGTCCACAACAACAACTAGAGATTAGGACAGATTGGATGGTGCTTCCAACTATATCATTTGGAAGGCCAGGATGTCCTTTCTCCTAGATGAGCATGGTCTAAAGACTTATGCAGACAACGTTTGGCAGAATCTACAAACTAGTAACAATTAGCGAATTTCAGAAAAGAAATGGCCAAGGCGAAGCAGATGATTCTCGATGGAGTTGGAGATCATATAGTCTCACATATAGCGACCAAGAACACGACCAAGGAGATGTGGGATGGTCTCTCAGGGTTACATTAGAATCCTTTCGAGCAACGAAAGATGTTTTTGAAGGAAAAACCGAGGAATGCTAGGTTACAGAAGGGTGAAGGCATTAACTCCTTTCTCACCAAACTTTAGGATTTCATGGATGAGCTTGCAGCTATAGGAGAGACGCGTCCACGTACAGAAATGGTAAGGTTGGCATTGTTACCCACCATTTTGTGGGTGATATCCCTAGGAGAATTTTTTTCTCCAAGATGGTACTCAATTGACAACCACTAACTAGCTCATGGTGGCATCTGACCTAGCCATGTGGTCCCTCACCCATCAGTTATGATCTTATGTTTGAAGGCGGGCCTTGTGAACCTAAAGGTATGCCTTGTCATTTGGTAATTAAGTATTGTAGTTTGCTTATCATGGACACTTCTGGGCATGGATTAATGGGGGGATTCAGCGGAAAGAGTGGGCTAGGTCTGTGCTTTTGTCCCTTAGACCTCCTTTGGATGTTAACCTTTGACCCTAGTCCCGTGGGATCTCTTTTACTGACCCTTGGGCTTTAGGGATGGTGCTACATGGGAAACCCTGATTTTGGTTGCGTGGTTCCGCCCCCTTCATCCACATATATTATTCCACTTCCACTCATTATAACTCCATTTATCATTTTTCCCTCCTGGGACCACATTCCTCCACTGGGTCAACATAGGGTTAGCCTTCCCCTTCTCCTTGCCGACACATTAGGTCGGGCTTGAAATGATGCTCTGGAGGTTGACACAGTTGGAAAGAAAAGTAAAACCATAATTGGCCACATTCAATAGTAAGAAGTACCACAAAATGCAAAATATGGCCGGAACAAACACCTTAGCACATGGGCAAAAGCCAATACATGAGCTCTACCCCATTATCATGGCCATCACCTTGGTTCCTATAGGTCCCAGATGAGCCTCCTTTATCATTCAGGAACTCGTGATTGTCCCAACCCCTGGTGGGCAATGAACCGCCCTACCCTAAACGGGGTATCCACTGCTATACCTTACACATCATGCTCTTACCCCTTGATCCTCGAGTAGTTAATCAAAGAAAAATCATAAAAGACAAAAGGCATATAAAGAAGGGTGGAAAAATCAAGACCGAGGCACCTCATGTACCACAATTTCTACCTCCTATACATTATATGCCCAAGTGAGAGCTTCCCGTTTTCTATCTACCCTAGTATCCCAACATGTGACCCATGGCTGCCCCTTTCATTCCCTACTCCGTTAATCTCTTTATCACATGCCACCGCCCTCTAAAGGATGTACCTTGGACATACTATCCCCTTTAGAAGTAGAAACCACCTAATAGGATACTTGGTTAACCACATTTGGAACTGGGAGACATTAGCAAATGCCAAAGCCCACTATGGAAGGGCATGCCATTATGAAGCGCCCACCTATTGTCCATGGTTTGTAAGCTCTTTTCCCCTATTTCCTTCAATGATTTGTTGTACTGGAAGGTCGTGGGACGGATTGGATCTTATGCAAGATTGCAGATGGTCTCCATTTTGTGTTTGGTCTCCCTATACAGGGTCCGAACCTCCAGAGGGCTACATTGGCACATGTAGGTGTGTGTTGAGAGCCACGGGCCTCCACAGTAGTAGACAATGCTCCATGGATCCCCATAGATGTTCAGAGATTGCTCGAGATTCACCTATTTGACGAGGAAGATGCACCTGGTTCACCTTTGCCCAACCAGCCCCACAGTTGTACCATGCACTTGGCAGATGACTCAAGACTTGTATGCTGATGTGGCATCACCCATTGGGAGCACCACATGTTTATTATGTGGAGAACAAGGGGCCAACCCCTTGTCCATTACTTTTGGGAGTCCTATTCATCATTATGGCTCTTATGGACTTCATCAGGCTTCTTAGAGGGCCCAACAACATGTATTATTTATCATTCGACCTCTTGAGAGGCTTGTTATTTTGTTTATGAGCTAGTTTGGTGGGCTTGTCACCAAAAGTTAGTTATTTGCACATTATTTTTATTTTAGGGGCTGATGTAGGCCCAAGTAGCTAAATTGAACTCATTAGAAGTGTATAAGTACAAATTATGAGAGTTCATTTCTTATCATCACTTGGTTTGGACTTGTGTCTCTCTTGAGATTTTCGCTCTTCCTTCTTGGTGGACGAAATTTTGGAGCATGGATGAATTTTGATGTATGTGTTATCTTTTCTTATCTTGGAGCTTGTTAATTGGCAAGTCTATTGATGGTTGGATATATTCTCTTACATGTAAGTTCAAGTTCAATGCTATTTTTTCTTTTACTGTCACATGCATTAATGATGAGATTTTCGCTATACTAGGGCTAATTGCTGCATGCATTTACTGCGAGATTGTGGAATTATGTTTCTATGTAGCATCTCTTTATGTATGGGCCATGTATGTTGAACGAATTCTCCTAGGGATAATTCTATGATTGAATTATCTCAAAAAGCCATCTTACCTTGCAAAACGAAGTATAAAAGCTTTTAAGGTCACTCTCCTTTGCCCTAAGGACAAGCGAAGTTGATCTTAGAGCCAACTTGACCTAGAAACGAAGTCCATTCTCATATTCTTCTTGACTCCAATCTCCACAAAGGATTAGGCATTGGTTTTCCATAAGGTGATCACTTAAAGAATCAATTTTCTTCACCTCTCCTCCTTTATTCTAGGTCTATCCATATTAGGGCTCCTAGGGCATCATTTTCCCGACAAACCACCCATAGAAAAACTTTGATCTCTTGGCCCCTACTGTGTTGGTGTGTCTCCTAGGCCTCCTCTAAATTTAAGGGAATTTCGACGGTGGAGTTGTGAGATATCCCAAAATCTAGCCTCGAGATTGGTTTTTGCCCTAAGTTTCCCTAGGCTATTTCCTCATAGGGATCGTTTTGCACTTTTAAGTGGAAATCACTTCTTTGATCCCCTTCTCCTCCTTGTTTAGGTCAAGTCTATGATTGGTTGCTAAACTCCTTCCTCTTGACCTAACCTGGGTCCACTTGGACCCGTGTGGTCCCATATCTCGTCAAAGTTAATTCTTCAAAAACAACTTGGGAAACCAAGTTCAACAAGGATTTTAGGGTTAATGAAGCTCCTTACAATTCACACTCCTTAAACCCAGCCCTTATATCCTCATCCCCTTCTCCTAGAAAGTCTTGTACCTTGCTTAAGAAGCAAACAAGTCCCATTCTTGAGCCTCCCCTAAGATAGGGTCCCTGAGATCACTTCACATCCATCTTAGTTGATCTATCCTTCATAAGTGATTATCTATATATCGAGTCTCCTCCTAGCAATGAAAGTCCGTAAAGAGTAAGAAGCTTTTTGTGTGGTGATAGTGAACTTTAGCTTCATTATTGCTTTTGACCTAGCAAGTGCCCCTCTAGTAACATTTTTGCGCTGTTGTTGTGGACACAAAACGTGTGTTTTGTTCCCTATATGACATATTGACATTTCATTATTGGCGACGCCGTTGCAAGAACTAAGCCCTAGTTCTTCATTAAGCTTTAAAGTTAATGTTGGTAGGGTGAAGCAAGCGTCTATCAAGGCACTTTAATTCACCCTGGCGACTCCATTTCATTCCTAATATGCGAGATCATAGAAAATGGACCATAGTAAAAAAAGCGACTAATCTTGGTTCTACATTTGCAAAACTCACTGTCCAAGACATTCAAGAACTATAAAAGAATGGGAATCAATATGCAGAATCTTATCAAAATGTATTGGATATGAAACTCATGCCCGGGTGTTGGGCCTCAAAATAGTCCTTATTTTCACTCCATTATTCACCAATACCTTCACATTTTACCTTCATGTCACCTCCATTCCACCTCCACATCATTACATTTACCTCATTATTGGGTCATAATTATGCTTTTCCAAAGTTTATTAATTCTTAACATTTTTAAGTGGATTTATGGCTAAACTTTAGAAAATAATATGCTTATACTTATACCTAACAATTAGAATGAGTTTGTTGACATGTGTAGGTACAAAGGAAGCTTCCAAGGCATCTTTATGTGGCCTTGAAGGATCAAATTCGAATTTGATAAGATAAGCCTCATGGAAAAGATCATGATCTCATGGAGAAAATCATGAACCTCATGGAGGAGATCATGGAGGATAGGGTTATGTGTCTAGATGGTTGAGAGATGTATGGAACTAAAGAGAAATTAATGGATCATCATTATGAGTTTGTTATCTCATCCCATTGTATAAATAGAAGTACCTCCTCCATTCCAAAGGGAGGACTCTTGGAGCATGTATCCAACTTATGATGGAATAGAATAAAGCTTCATTTTACATATATTTCCATTATGTAGTTTTAGATATAAGTTGCCTTAATGTAGTATATGGAATAGCTTGTCACTTTGTTCTTAGGAGAATTGAGCTCACTCTAGAAGGATCAAAGGAACATGTTATTTCATATTAGATCTTATTTCATTTAATTGCTTAGATGTTTGAGGATTTGTTTATGATTGATGAATGAGTTTTAAATTAGAATCTTATCAGCGTATGAGAGGACAACCAAGGGTCTAAGTTAGGCTCTCTCTCTCTATTTGATTTGTATGATAATTGAAATTCATTCTTTTGCTTTTATGTTTCAAGTCATTTCATTTCTTACGCTTATGAATGAATCTTAGTTTAGTTTGGATTAGTATATGAGGGGACAATCAAGAGACTAAGTTAGTCTTTCTCTCTCTTTGAATCTGAACAACAATTAAAGTTCATTCTCTTATCTTCATTTCAAATTTCTAGTTTTATGTAATCAATGATGTCTCTATGATACTGTAGGGAAGGACAACCAGGACCTCCTAAGTTAGGAGCCTCTTCCCTTGCATATTATATTGAATCGTAAATAATTTAGCTAGACATAAAGTTAGTTGCCTACTCCTGCATATATATTGCTGGCACCATCACAAGCTTACCAGTTTCCCTGGTTGATAATTTAATGAAGCAATTTAAGCAAATAAATTGCCCAACACCGGGTTTTATAGATCACAACAAGTGCAACTCGACATAATGAGGGATTTCTATAAAGGGGATTCTAGTCACCTCTTTGACCTTGCTCGCCTAACCTATGCTTTGAGTATCCTGACTGACCTAATCAATGAAAAACGATATAGTCAACCGCAAAGTCCCATAATGGGTGATCAATTGGATGGACATTGAAGAAAGCTCAAGTGTGAGTGAGGATGATGAGCAAATATCAGTTATAGAATTGGAAGACTGTGGCAATGAGAAGAGGAACATCTCCTCTGATGATGAAGAGTTGGATCCTCCAAGCCTTCAAATCACACAAGAAAGAATGGATAAATATAGTAGGTCATGCAAAGGGTTAGCACAAGAATGTAATTCTAATGAAGTATTCTTTCGTTTGCACAAAGAAAGCCCCACTAACGCTCTCCTAGAAGCATATCACCAAAATCATGTAACAAATACCTTAGCAGTTGTTCCTCAAGAGAAGAGGGAAAAAGAGACTTCCCACTTGTCAACCAACCAAGATGAAGATACCCTTGAGGATCTATCTGATGAGCAAGAAGATGAGGCCTTGTTGGGTCTGTTAATTTTGCAACTTAGGGTCAAATTCCACATTGGACAGCTCAGATGACCAAGATGATGCTTGCATTAGATTCCTCTTTTCGAGACCAAAATCGACCTAAAGATTACCCTATTCGGTTAAGCAAAAGTTAAGTTTTGAATTATTTTATTCATTCAGTCATTATGGAATGGGTCGGCCCTAACTATTGATTTGGGGTAGCATTGGATGTGCTCTAGCCATGAAAACTGGTGGATAGGCTAAAGCACATGAGATCTCCAAGACCCAGAAATGGTTTGGGGAAATTTTGCACGGTGAAGGAGATATTAAAATAATTAATATTTTTAATGAGTTCCCAAGTCTAAACTTAGGAAAATAAAAATATTAATGGGTATTAATATAAAACTAGGTTAGAAGGTTCTAAAGGACATGGATCAAGCCAAATCTAATCTTAGGCGTTGATTAGAGATGTAATTTCCACTGTTGAAGGGTCAACAAAAAAAGTATAAGAGGAGGCTTGAGGGTCAGTTGGAGATACACCAGAGTAATTAGTCATTTGTTTTTCTAGACCGGGATTTGCTAAGAAAAGTCGAATCAGTGATCAGTTTTCAGTGAGGGGCATTGAGTATGAGACAGAGAGGCAGAGATAGTTCCGAGAGGCTAGCGCAGAAGAAGAGAGAGGCAAACTCTGAGTCACAGGGAACACGCAGAGCCCAGTAGAGACATCGCAGAGGCCAGAAGGGCATGCGTCATCCACGCAGAGGGTAGCAGGAGTAACACAAAGGGTCGTAGAGCCTGCGCAGTGCCTCAGAGGGTTGACGCAGAGGGTTCCGGGCTGACGCTGAGGCCAGGTGAGCTGACACTAAGCTTTAGAGGTTGCTGGAGAGGGTTTTGTGGGGCATATTTTCTGAATATCTGCTTTCGAATAGAGAGGTATTATTGCCAGATTAATTTCTCTGTCGTGTGAGTCAGTTTGGCACCTAGTTGTACTCAAGGAAAGACTGCATAATAAAATAACTCTCTGAATTGTTGCACCAGTTTTCCCAAGTTGGGTTTTTTCGGGGACGAGTTGTCCAAAAATAACGGTGTCACTTGTGTGTTTGCTATTTCTTTCAACTGTTGATCTGTAGATGGCTGAGACTGTATTGTGTTTATTTCCATATTTATATGCTTAAATAACTTGTTCGTAATTAACAAGTAGGAGAAATAAACCAAAGAATTCAGATAAAAT
The DNA here is from genome assembly GCA_000404065.3 of Pinus taeda. Lineage (NCBI taxonomy): Eukaryota > Viridiplantae > Streptophyta > Pinopsida > Pinales > Pinaceae > Pinus > Pinus taeda. The sequence continues at coordinate 179,105 of APFE031252355.1, forward strand.
TTCTAACGGCTAATACTTAGATATTTCAACATGGTATCAAAGCATGGTTGCAGATCATAGGAGAGTTGAAGGCACCAACTAAAACAAGAGCATTTGCAACAGAAACAACTATCTCGAGCGACAAAAGCTGTTCCTTGCAGAAAGCGAGGGAGAAGGGTTGACGTAGAGGGACTGCGTCATTAGTTCGGGCCAGAGAGAGGTCAACGCAGAGGCCAAGTAGGGCAGAAAAAGGCTCACAAGAGCCATGCAGAGACTAGGAGGGTTAATGCAGTTGGCTTGGGGAGCATTTCAGCCAGTGTCGGGATTGCGTAGAGCCTAGAGGCTTAACCCTTAGGTTGCTGGGGATTAGGAAGTTGTGGGTAGTTTGCGAGGAGTGAAGCTGGTGGGGTGCTGTTGCTGCCGAGACAGAATAGTACCTAATGGGGCAAAACCAAGGTAGAGGGAGTCGCTACCGAGGTAGATTTCTAGCGAAGGAATGCAAATCAGTGTTTCAAGTGCATAGGAGATCGGAGAGGTTTGACTTGATAGTTGGCAGGCGGATTTCCAGGAGGGAAATTGAGACTTAGAGGGAGTTGAAGGGAGAACTTCCAGAGGGAAGTAGAGACTTAGAGGAGTCGAAAGGAAGAGCGAAGAGATGGACATGAATGGACTGAGGGATCAGGACAGGTTGTACGGGGCGTCCAACTTTGTGGTCTGGAAGGCTAGGATCCTGTCCATTCCAGATAGACATTGCATCAAGGCCTTCGCCTTGAGAACAATGGCTATCCCAGTTGACTCAACTGACAATGAAAAGTACGAGGAGGCAATGGCCAAGGCAAAATGCATTATCCTTGATGGGGTCAAGGATCACGTGGTCCAACATATTACCAAGAAGGAGACGACAAAGGAAATGTGGGATGCCTTGAAGAAGTTGTACTAGCATTCTTCTGTGTAGAGAAGATGTTACTTGAGAATTAGCTGCGGTCATACCAGATGCAGAAGGGGGAGCAGATAGATCACTTGGTAGATTGAAAGAGATTCGGGACCAATTGACTTCCATAGGGGCCACGCCGGATCAGGAGTTGATGGTGAGGACCACTCTAAATGCAGTCTCCGAGTGGGAGACATTTGTTTAGAGTATTCTGGGCAGGGCGAATCTTCTAGATTGGGAAGAATTGTGGGTAGCTCTTCACCAAGAGGAGAGCAGACAGTTGTCCAAGATGGGAAGTTGAAGCAAAGGTGTCTGGATTAGGAAAGAGGAGGAAGAGGATGCAACTTTAGCATCTGCGGGGAAGTAGGAGAAGAGGAAGAAAAAGGGCCTCTCCAAGATTAAGTGCTTGAACTGTGGGGAACTAGGGCATTATGCGAACCAGTGTCCGAGAAAGAAGAATAAGGGAGAGGCATCTGACACCAAGACAGTGCCAGTGAAGGCGGAAAAGGAGGTAGAGGACAATGACGATTGTGCCATGAGTGCTCATGTACCTTTAGAGAAGAGGTGGAGAGACATCGAGCTGTAGTCAGGAGGACTACAGGCGATGAGGGGCAAGATCCTTGAGGTACCCAAACTCTTGGATCAGATCATTGCTACAGGAGCCCTGAAGTGAGAAGTAGCAGGATGGCAGATGTCGGTAGAAACGGATGCAAATGAAGTGACAGAGAGTGCTACAGTGTAGTAGTCCCGGGCAGTGCAGAGCTAGCAGGCTGCAATAGTGCAATAGGCACAGAGGATGTCACAATAGTGCAGGATGGCACAAAGAAGTTTGCAACGGTGCGAGCGGCAGGGAGTTGTTGCAGTAGCGCAGAGGTAGTAGAGGGAGCACGAGATAGCGACAGAGAGAGCTTCAGCTTCGGGAGTGTTTCTAGCCTGATAGGGATGTTAGTGGTTGGGTGGATCAGTTACTTACTTCTCAGTAATTGAGTTGCAGTGTAGTAGCAGTTGGTAGTAGCACGATGCAACATGATGAGAGGGGGTTGCAGTGCAGATGCAGTGTTGGGAGAAAGGACCAACAACAACACGGATACAGAGGGAGCTGCCGTACGAATGCGACAGTGGCAGTGGCAGGGCCATGGGCAACAATATAGGATGTAGCAGTGCAGAGGATGTTGGGCGGGGAGGCCTAGCATCAGCACAAGTACCGGTACTGTACAATCAGGGTGATGCTCATTGTGGAGTATTATTAGAGCATAGTCCTCGCTAAGAGGGAGTGTTGATTTGGGTAGCATCAGAGGTGCTCTAGCCATGAAAACTATTGGAGAGGCTAAAACACATGAGATCTCCAAGACCCAGAAATGGTTTGGGGAAATTTTGCCCGGTGAAGGAGATATTAAAATAATTAATATTTTTAATGAGTTCCTGAGTCCAAACATAGGAAAATAAAAATATTAATGGGTATTAATATAAAACTAAGTTAGAAGGTTCTAAAGGACATGGATCAAGCCAAATCTAATCTTAGCCGTTGATTAGAGATGTAATCTCGGTTGTTGAAGGCTCAACAGAAAAAGTATAAGAGGAAGCTTGAGGGTCAGTTGGAAATACACCAGAGTGATCAGTAATTCGATTTTCTAGAGCGGGGTTTGCTAAGAAAAGTCGAATCAGTGATCAATTTTCAGCGAGGGGCAATGTGTACGAGACAGAGAGGCAGAGATAGTTCCGAGAGACTAGCACAGAAGTAGAGAAAGGCAGACGCTGAGCCAGAGGGAACATGCATAGCCTAGTACAGATAACGCAAAGGCCAGAAGGGCTTGCGTCATCCACACAGAGGGCAACAGGAGTGACACAAAGGGCTGTAGAGGCTGCGCGGTGCCTCAGAGGGCTGACACAGAGGGTTCCGTGCTGATGTTGAGGCCAGGTGGGCTAACGTTGAGCTTCAGAGGTTGCTGGAGAGGGTTTCGTGGGGCAAATTTTCTGAATATCTGCTTCCAAATAGAGAGGCATTGCTGCCGGATTATTTTATCTGTCGGGTGAGCCAGTTTGGCACCTAGTTGTACTCAAGGAAAGAATGCATAATAAAATAACCCTCTGAATTGCTGCACCGGTTTTCCCATGTTAGGTTTTTCCGGGGACGAGTTGTCCAAAATAACGGTGTCACTTGTGTGTTTGCTATTTCTTTCAACTGTTGATTTGTAGATGGTTGAGACTGTATTGTGTTTATTTTCATATTATATGTTTAAATAACTTGTTCGTAATTAACAAGTAGGAGAAATAAACCAAAGAATACAGATAAAATTTCTAACTGTAATACTTAGAAATTTCAACACTAACCACTGGTGTAATTGCTTGGATCAACCTCAACACCAAGTAAACCTTCAAGAAAGCCTATAAAAGGAAGCGACCTCAAGCTCATTTGAACGCACTCAATCAAGGCATGTTCCTATTCTTCTATTTTGTTTTGGCGCACACAGGTTCATCGGTAGAAGTTCGCATTGGGTTTGAAAGTACAGGCGAAAGGTTCACTCTGGGCTAGGGTTTTCTAGATCTCGGTCGCTGGCACAGAACACAAGTTTTTTGCCCTCAATCGTAGGCATAGAGTAGGCAAGAGAGCGACTTTGGCTCTCTGGTTGCTCGAAGACAGTTCAGTGAGAGGGACTCTGGGTTCAGAGACAAATCAGAAGGATCTGGTCCCCGATTGCTCGCACCAGGTAGCCTTGGGAGTGACCGTGTCATCTCAGTCGCTCACACAGCATGGCAAGGGTGCGACTTTGGCTTGTCGGTCGCTCACACAACTCAGCTAGGTAGTGACTTTGGGTCTTTGCAGTTTAGTGCCAGAGTTGCACGCATAGAGATCTCCTGGGAGCAACTCTGCAGTCATAGTTGCTTGCATACTGTATTTGCGAGAGTGACCTTGAAGCTTCAGTCACTCGCAGACAGTGTTGATGAGAGCGACCCAGTTCAGATCTAGTGTTTTGACATCTTGGCTTCAGTGAATTTCAGTGATCTGGTAGATCTGGGTTTCTCTGCTGTTATAACAGATCTGTAGATTTGATTTATTGTTTTCCGTTGCAAATCATATGTATTGGGCTCATTGTACTCACTGCTGAAATCTTTTATGACGATCTACTAAAGAAGATGATTTGAAAGGTTTTCCCCCTTATGGCGTTTTTCCCTGGTCTTGGACCAATCTGCAATCTCTTATGGCTGTGCTGTTGTCTTCTCTATCGTTGCATACATTGTTCTTTCTTCAGTTACATTTATGATTGATTATACTACTAATAATTGGATGCACTGCTAATGAAAAGATAAATTGGGCTAAAGTAACTGATTCAGCATTGAACAATCTGAAAATTTAATAGGGTTTGCATGATGAACATGATGATTGTGAGAACACGTGTATTGAGGATGATATGGCTATGGAAAGTAAAGTTGAGGCTGACCTTACCTTTCTTAAGGATATCACTATTAATGACTCTCCCTTTGAGAACCTTGAGGAAGGTGATACCATGAATTCCTTGAAAAGATGACATTGGAGATTATTTCCGCCTTGAAAAGGAGAAGTGGGAAATTGTTGGGCCTCAACTTGATTGTGCTCCCATTTATGATACTGACAAAGAGGATGAGGTTGAGAGTAGTTTTCCCTCTCTCCTAGACATTACTTGTGATGACATATCCATCGATACCCCTAGAAAGGAGAATTATTATTTTCCCTTACATGAAGATAGATAGTTGGAAATAATCGATTCCCCTTTTAAGGAAAACTCGGCCTTTGATGCTTATAATGATTTCGGGAGTATATTGAAATCACTTGAGCCTCTAGAGTTGGATTTTCAGGATCCCGTTGAAATCTTACCTTACCCTTTTTCCATTTCTATTGCTTATCATCTTGAGTCCTCATCAAGTGATTCCCTCACCCCTTGTCATATGATCTCAAGTGACTGTGAGCTCGTTCCCCCTTCCGAGTATAGTGTCGAGGAAGAGTCCCTCATTGATTATACTTTACCTTCTTGGGTATACCCTTAGGGTTTTGATCACTCCATGACCTCCCCTGTCCGATGGGACCATCACATTGAGCAACCTATTTGTTGCGCTCCTTTCCCTCACCCTTCGTTCCCCTCTCATCACAACCTTGTGACATCTTCAAAGCATGATATTACAAGAAATGATTGTGATAAGGAGTTCTTGAGAGTGATCTTTCATTCCATCATTGTGTACTTAGAGGGAAATCCCCACACTTCTAGGTTGATGTATCCCCTTGCTCTTAGGGCTTCCTTTTACATCAAATGGAGATCATGTTTTCGCACCTGCCACCTACTTCACCCTGCATGTGTTTGGGTTTGCATTCACTTTGGGATTTGCTCCACCAGTAATCATATAAGCAGGCACATTTATATTGATTTGATAATATGTTGGTTGCACTGGCTTTTTGATTACACTTGATATTGGCTTCGTCATATGCATGTTAGGGTAGGATGCATTGCATGTTGATTTTGCATTAGAACTAATGTCACGTGATATTTATCATAATAGATTAGTTACATTTAGATTTAGAAACTGCATTTGAAAATTACTTCTATGAGTCAATTTTATGGGTCTAATCCAAGCATGTGCGATCATGAGACGTCGTGAAAGCATGTTGCCTTGTGTTTTTCATCTATTATATGTGCAGATAACAGGTCTACAGTAACCAAGAGATTGTTGTAATTCTCGTGACCTACCATTCAAGTAGCTTCGTCCACTTTTCCGAGAGATCACATCGTAATTGGAGCTCGATGTTACCCACCATTTTGTGGGTGATATCCCTAGGAGAAATTTTTTCTCCAAGATGGTCCTCAGGCGATAGCCCCTTGCAGCCACCAACTAGCTCATTGTGCCATTTCTCCGCCACCAGACCTAGCCATGTGGTTCCTCACCCATCTGTTATGATCGTATGTTTGAAAGTGGGCCCCTCGAGCCTAAAGGTATGCCTTGTAATTTGGTAATTGAGTATTGTAGTTTGCTTATCATGGACACTTATGGGCATGGATTAATGGGGGGATTCAGCGGAAAGAGTGGGCTAGGTCTGTGCTCTTGTTCCACAGATCTCCTTTGGATGTTAACCTTCGACCTTAGTCCTGTGGGATCTCTATTAATGACCCTTGGGCTTTAGGGATGGTACTATATGAGAAACCCTAATTTTGGTTGCGTGGTCCCGCCCCCTTCATCCACATATATTACTCCACTTCCACTCATTATAACCCCATTCATCATTTTTCCCACCTAGGTCCACATTCCTCCACTAGGTCCACATTCCTCCACTAGGTCCACATAGGGTTAGCTTTCCCCTTCCCCTTGCCCACACCTTGGGTTTGGCCTGGAATGATGCCTCGGAGGTTGATGCAGCTGAAAAGAAAAGTAAAAGCATAATTGGCCACATTCCACAGGAAGATGTACCACAAAATGCAAAAGATGGTCGGGACAAACACCTTTAGCACGTGGGCAAAGCCAATACATGAGCTCTACCCCATTATCATGGCCATCACCCTGGTTCCTATAGGCCCCAGATGAGCCTCCTTTATCATTCAGGAACCCATGATTGTCCCAACCCCTAGTGGGCAATGAACCGCCCTATCTTAAAGGAAGTATTTACTGCTATACCTTACACATCATGCTCTTATCCCTTGAACCCCGAGCAATTAATCAAAGAAAAACTATAAAAGGCAAAAGGCATATAAAGAAGGTTGGAAAACTCAAGGCCGGGGCACCTCATGTACCACGATTGCTCCCTCCTTTACATTATATGTCCAAGTGTGGGCTTCCCTTTTGCTAGCTACCCTAGTACCCCGCATGTGACCCAGGGTTGCCCCTTTCATTCCCTACTCCATTCATCTCTTTATCACATGCCACCTCCTTTTAAAGGATGTGCCTTGGACATACTGTCCCCTTTAGAAGTAGAAACCACCTAATAAGATACTTAGTTAAACCCATTTGGAGTTGGGAGACATTAGCACATGCCAAAGCCCACCATGGAAGGGCATGCCATTATGAAGTGGCCACCTGTTGTCCATGGTTTGTAAGCTCTTTTACTTGATTTCCTTTAATGACTTGTTGCACTGGAAGGCTAGGGGACGAATTGGATTTTATGCAAGATTGTAGATGGTCTCCATTTTGGGTTTGGTCTCCCTATACGGGGTCCTAACCCTCCAGAGGGCTACATTGACACATGTAGCGTGTGTTGAGAGCAATGGGCCTCCACAGCAGTAGACAACACTCCATGGATCCCCAAAGATGTTCAGAGATTGCTAGAGATTCACATATTGGACGAGGAAGATGTACCTGGTTCACCTTTGCCCAACCGACCCCATAGTTGTACCATGCACTCACAGATGAACTAGGACTTGTACGCAGGTGTGGCATCACTTACACCATCATATGAGCCGTTACATATGGTCTGCAAGCATCTTCGACTTACTTGGAGACCCATGAGGTCACTTGTGTTCCCTCACACCCATTGGGAGCACCACATGTTTATTATGTGGAGAACAAGGGGCCTGTTGACTACTGGAGTAGCACCTGATGATTATGAGAAGACTCCATGCCCAAGGATGATCCAGAGGACACTTGTACCATCAGATGTCATCAGTCAACATAGTTTTTTAACTCTCCTTCTACTTCTCATTCCATCTTTCTTCTTTGTACCCAGATTCCACACCCTGCGGGGAATTGTAATAAGTGATGCTAGTATGATGTTTCTTGAATTTGTAACAGGCCTAGGATGTGGGACTCCGATCAACAAACGAGTACCACCTTGAGTGTTTTTTTTATCCGGTTAATTATCCCTTCTTTTTCAGAGGCGGATAATTTCTCTGGATTTTTTCACTCATTTTTACCCCAAAGCCGATGGGTGACGGTTTGAAGATTGAGCCCCTGACACATCTTAGTGTCTAGGGTCATGTATATTACCATACTAGATCACACATAAAGTTTCGTGGAATTTGGCTAGGTCTAAGTAGGATTTTATATAGTTAAAAATTTCCCGCAAAACGGGATTTTTTAATTATTTTTATGTTAAAGGCATAAATAAGTGGCCTTAGGAGATGTCTGGGGCGTATGACCAGTCGAAATTCATCCTCAGAGGCCCAACATTCTCCTAGAGCCTACTTTGGGGGTCAAATAATGACTCAGAGTCCCTCAAAAGGCGATTTTTCAAGTGACAGTGGCAAAAAATGAAGAAGAAATTCAAAAAAATGAATAATTGGAAAAATTTATAATTTTTTCCCAAGTCAAAGAAAGTCAAAAAAAGGTCAAAGTCAACTCAGCAAAGGTTAACGCAGATATGGGCAGCACATATGCAGGTCACACATGTCTACGTGGGCCCAGTCAAAGGGCAGGTCAGCATGCCAAAAAAGTCCACGCTGGAAAAAGTCCGTACGCAGATTTGGAGAAGTTTACGTATCAGCATATATTCCAGGTAGTCCACGTGGGCAGCATATTTAAAAGGCAGTCATATACGTTGGCAAGTCTATACGTATTACGCAGCACCCACAACATTTACGTTGGCAATCAAGAGTATTTAACGTGGATATCAGAGCAGTCCGTACGCAACCCACTCAGCCCATCCATGCTGGCAAGTCAACACAACAGTCTATACGTAAGTTATATGGGCAGCAAACAGCAAGGTAAATACGCATTATTCCAGTGTTAACGTGGGCCCAGCAAAGCAGAAATACGTGGGCAGCTACAACATTCACGTGGGCTTCAACGCATTTATCACAGCAGTCAACTCAGGTATATACGTTGGCAAATAAGCAGCAGTTACGTGGGACAACAAGTTAACAAAGGTATATACGCAAGTTTGAAGGCAGCTACAGCAAGTACGTGAGTTATCTCCAGTTCGTTGGCAGCCATGCAAAGGCAGTTAAGGGATCATGAACAGCAGTTCAAAGGCAGCCATACAACAGTGCTGAGAACAACATTGAAGTTTGGAAACACATGGCAGCCACATGTTTATAACTCAGCAGTTATCTTCAACAATTAATTAGTCATATCAGCCAATTGTCATTTCATTTTTTCATTGGGATCTTCACCATTGTGCCACTTGTCATTGGATTTCTCCTTGGGATCATCTCCCATTTTCCTATTTATATGAGCTTTGGGCTCTTATTGTAATATCATAGAACGAGCTATTGGGCTGGCGGAGACTCTGCCGGATTTTGTACTCAGCTTTCACATAAATAAATAAAAGTCTTTGGGGTTACTAGCTTCTCTTGTGGTGCATGCTTTGGTACATGAGGTATACCTGTGTCATTTGATATTCATTTGCTATCTAGTTGTTTTTCTTTGTGCATTTGCCTGAAGGCACTATTGTCTAGGGAGGAAAGATTTGCAGCTATCTCAAATCTCCTCTGGGCTTGGTATATTTTGTACACTTGTTGCAGCTTGTCCATTCTCGGTTGAATGACAAACTCAACTTGGTCTCTATATATGCCAAGTCTCTTTTTGCACTAACAATTCGTTTGCAAGTGTTTTCTGTGTTTTCAAGGGATAGGTTGCTAGCTCTATTGGAGTGCGAGGACTTCTTCGGTGGGAATAGTCCACTCCAAGGATATCAAGGGTCCCACAAGATGTTCAAGCCAGCAAGCTCATAAGACACCAAAAAGATTTACTCAAGAGGGAGTTTTTGGAGCCCTTACCTTAGTTTCTATTTTGAAAAGTTATCACAAAATTGTCTCCTTTCATTTAAAAGCATTTGTTTTCATTCTGAGCATAAAAAGAAATACAAATAAAAAATATTTTCATTTCTGAAAGAGCAACATTTTTAAGGCACTGGTCATTTATGTGTTTCATGCTTATCGTATGGTTAATGGCTATTGCTTATATTATGTTTTGCTTATAGATCTCAGATTAACAATCTTATTTAAACTCCAATAATTCTCCTAGAAATTTACATCTTAGCTTTAGGCTTAACTTTCCATTTAGGGACCACCCCCCTTAGCTAGCCTAGGAGATAGCTAAAACGGAGAGAGTTGGGATCAGTGTGACAGCCCCTTCTATGAGTTCCCTGCCACCAACCACACCTTGTGGGGTTGAAGGCTTTTCTCGCTAACTGGTAGGTAGGTGCGGGCGGCAGGGTCAACAGGATCCAACTGTGATCTATTGTAATAATCATAGTTACATCAAGCTCTTTGAGAATCGTGTTTCTCACAACCGATCCAAGCATATAGATATCTAGTATCACCATATATTATAAAAAGGAGGTCTTAGATAAGTTGGAATAATAATTAGATAATACAGGATTAGAATTTGTGGGACTGTGTGCAGACACGAATAATGTTGTTGCAGTTCATTTCGACAGAGGAACAAGATGCTGACATTTTGACAAAGGCCTTGTCAAGACGGAAGTTCGAGTTCCACAAGTGCAAGATAGGGGTGGTCGATAATCTCTTTCTTACTGAGAGGGAGTGTTGAAAACTACAACAAGAAATTCTCAATTTGATTTTGCGTTAATTAAATTGAGAAAATTGGAATTTCCATTATTGGAATTTCTAAGTCTGACACATTAGAAACCCTTCATGCACTTTACTGATTTATTCCTACCTACTTGTTCTGTTAATTAACAAGTTATTTACCATGTAAATACTAGAAATAAATACAAGTACATGCTCAACACATTACATATCATCAACTAAAGGAAATAGAAACAAGCACACAAGTGACACTATTAATTTTGGACTAATGTCCCTGGAAAAACCCAATGCGGGAAAACCGGTGCAACTATCTGAGGTTTGATTTATTAAGCAGTTTCAGAATACAATTTGGGTGCCAAATCCAACTCACCCAACAGAGAAAAATCTCGACAGTAGCACCTCTCTACTCGGAAGCAGATATTTCGGTTGAAACCCCAGATAAACACTCTAATAGCTCTACATCTCTAATCTGCCCCACGAAACCCCAGCGTCAGCCTTTCTCTGGCCCAGCGATAGCCCATCGTCACTCTAGGTTGGCCTGCATCAGCCTCTAGAGGCATTCTGTCAGTCCTCTGGCCCTCTGTGTCACCCACGTTGGCCCTCTGAGGCACTGCGCAACTCCTGGTTGTCTTTGCGTGAGCCCTTGGTTGCTTCTCCGTCCCTCTCTCCTGCTACTGCGCTGATCCTCCCAGTCCTATCTCTGCCTCCATGCTTCTGTATTCACTGCCCCTCAACTACAACTTTGATCACCCTCTCAACTTTCTCAGCAAACCCAGCCCCAAAAAGTCGAAATCTTGATCTCTTGGTATGTTCTCCAAGTGACCCTCAAGCCTCCTCTTATACTTTTCTTGTTGACAAATCAACGGTCGAGATTAAGTCCCTAATCAACGGCTAAGATTAGATCTAGCTTGATCCATGACTTTTGGACCATTCTAACACAGTTTTATATTAATTCACATTAATATTTTATTTTCCCTAAGTTTAGACTTAGGGACTCCATTAAAAATATTAACTATTTTAATATCTCCCAAACTCTTTAGAATCTGCCCAAACCCTTTCTGGGTATTGGAGATCTCATGTGCCTTAGCCTCTCCACCAATTTTCATGGCTAAAGCACATCCGATGCTACCCCAAATCAACATCCACATCAGCAGACAACTTAGATGCAATTAACTTATGTGACATGGCTTGTGTCACCCAGTTTACTCAGTAAAATCGAGTTGGAGGAGTTATACTTCAATTAAGCTTGTGTGATTGCTAATTTGTAGCAATCAAGGTCAGTGATCTAAGGTTGTTTTCAGTTAAACAAGTTTTAACTGTTGAAGGAACTAGTGGAGGGTCAATTGTGCAGTGGGACTTCAGTGAAACTCAGGATCATCTAGTTAATTAATCTATCAACCCAAAATAGTTAGTGCATGCAGAGAATTCGAGTCCCACAAGCTTAGTGGAGATTCCAAGGCAGTGTAACATTAGTTGTAGACTAGTCTTGACCAATGTTGCATTAATCGTTATCGAGATAATATCGGCGCGAGGATTGGTACAAAAGTATTCATTTTTTTCATTTTTTTTTCAATTTTTTTAATATCTAAACCATCTACAACATAAAATAAATACATTGACACATAAATATGATAAAAGATCTAATATATAAGATGTTTAATATCATTTCTAGTGCTAAAATCACACATTACATTGAATCATGTCCTGAATAGTAAGTCCTAACTCCCGAGTCCCAACTCAGCCTCAAAATATCAACAAAAAATATAATAATGTATCTCATCATGTCATAATGTCATATACAATAAAATGAAGAAAATAACTAAAGTCTAATCCTATTGATTTCCTCTGCCCCTCTTGCGAGAAAATGCCACAGCTTTCCCTTTCCCTCTAGATGTAGATGCTGGTGCTGGTGGAGTTGGCAGTGGAGTCTGTTGTGCTCTAGACGCTGAAGAACTAGAAGTAGGAGCTATAGGAGGTAGACCACGTACTCTACTAGTGGCAGGGGTAGCCCGGGCAGGTGGTGTCACCTGGAAACATTACAATCTCCCAATTCTGAAATCCTGAAAAACTGATAAGTCTACTGGATTTTGAATGAAATCTAAAATTCTACTTTCTCCATATGAAATCCAATGAGGCCGGAACCACTCTCAAACATCTTGAGTCATTTCATGGTAATGTTAAGAATTTAACATTACCATGAATAGCATATCAATACTAAGGCCTAGACTTGATCATTAAGATGCCCCACTCCAAAATTATTGGTTTCTTTCAAAAAAAATTGCATTTCGAACATTCAGCATCCCTTATAAAACCACGCTGCCCCAACCCTCAGCGATAAATTCGGAAAAAATCTCGATTTTTTCGAAAAAAAATCGCGTATAAGAAAAAAAACGTGAGTATTACTCGCGATAATATCGGCTTCGGGAAAAAATCACAATAAAGCGATAATATCATGATATTATCGCGATTTTAACAACACTGGTCTTGACTCTTGAGCGTACAGGTGTTGCATGCAGTCAGATGATCAACCTAAGTAATTGCGCAATCCATTTTGGAGAAATTCCTAAATAATAAGGGCCTAATTTCTCAAGGAACAACACAAGGAAATAGGAGCTCAAGCAAAGGAAAAATTTGAGGAAGTCTGGGTCAAAGCTTCTCCATGAGCAGAGAGATAGGTTATGCACTTGCAGGTTGTGCTCAATTGAGCAAAGAAATTGTAATACATCTCTATTCGTCAGATTAATGCATACAGGCATTGGAGTTTTTAGCAGATTGCTTTCCCTAGAAAAAATACTATCTGCATTTGTGTGATTTCTTATTGCAAGTCTGAGATTTTTGTTCGAAATTGTGAATTAATGTCTGCAAAGCAGTCGAGTAAGTTTGTGTCTTGTGATTTTGATTAAAACATCAAGAGTAGTTGCAAATCTTCATCATAATTTCTACACTCTAAAAGCTCTTGAAACAAACTGCAACATTTTTTATACTAAAATAATAATTGTGCTTCTTCTCCAAAAACAATATGGGAAATCAAAACAATTCTTGTACAAAGTTACTTATATATGGCGAATTTTGAAAGAATTACCTTTTTAAACTCAGTCATTCCCATAAAAGTGAAGTTTCGCACCATAGAATACTGTATAGAATACAAGCAATCATTAAAAAGTAAGGATGAAAAAATTCTTCCATAGTAGAGAGGGGAAAAGCATTCCAACATAAGTCTAAAAACTGTTTTCAATAAGAGGAAAAGTTCCATTCCAAGTAAAGAGGAGCATCCATATATAGTTACATTTTATCTAATTCTGGTAACAAGAAAGTAAAGGCAATGAAAATTTTTAAGGAAACATCATACTCAACACAACCTATGATGTTGTGTATTCAGTCTCAGAAGGCACCATTTTAAAGAACATAGTAAATGCACATATACTTTGGGTGTTTATTGTGCACTAAGAAATCCCAACTATACATATTAAAGTAAAAAAGAATAATAAAGGGAAAGAAGAAAAATCATCTAAAGCTTGGAAAGTAGTAAATATGTTATAAGATGCATTTTATTCAAAAGAATAATACCTGAAATAAAATATACAAATAAAATCACAAATATAAACAAACAGAAACAACAGCATTCCTTAAAAACAACAGCATTCCACGTTATAAGCTCCTATTACTTTATATAGGTGCTAGTAAATGCATTGCGAAGATTGCCCAGAAATTGATTTCTAGGAGGGTTTTGAAAGAGCATAAAAATTGTTTTAATCTCTACCATGACCGAAAGTAGGTCAATGAATAAAGATACAGATGTACAAGAATCCAAGTTAAAAAGCCCCAAGAAAGAGGGATGTCTCCATCAAAGAGGGAATGAAAGTGACCCAAAGTGGAACATCTAGCCTCCAAAGTTGTCATTGCTCAACAAATCTCAAAGAGTGCAATGGAAGATTCCTATGTCTTCTCCAAGGTAGATGCATAGGTCTCCAAGGCGAATAATCTCCAAAGATCACGAGTAAAACCACTCAAAGTTGTTGATTTTTCTACAAGATGTAGTAGGTAGAATTTTCTGCCAAATAATTACTTCCTAATGTTTTTTCACACAATATTTTATGCCACTACTATCATTGAATAATTACACCTCAGAAAATTTCAACCATAAATGCAACGGAAACAGTAAAGATCATAGAAAGACAACCATGCACAATAGAGACAATGATTTTACCTGGGAAAACCCAACAGCTTTTCTTTAGGAAAAATTATTCTTCAACTAGGTTTACAAATCAACAATTCGTCTAAAAATCTGTTCCGATAACCCAAGTCTAAATACTAGTCAAACCTAGTTTATCAACAGCAAGTCAATGCTGGTCAAACCAGCCAAAATACATAGCAGTCAACGCTGGTCAAATAGCTAGCCTGCGGTCAACTGTGGTCTGAAGTTAACCCTACGATCAGCCTGCAATCAACAGTCTTGCAGTCTGCTGTCAACCCCAAATCAAAATCTCGGTCAAATAGAGGTCAAAAGCTCAGTCAACAACCAATCAATCTCAGTCAAACAGAGACTCTTTCTCCACACATACAGTTGTCCAAGAATGCTAATGCGAGAGAAAAACTTACTCTTTGTTGGTAAAGAAAAATGAGGTATCACATCTTCTATTTATACTTGTCGACTTAGGGTGAAATACCCAAGGGACACATCCTTTCATTGGTTGGGCCGACTTGACTTCTTGGGCCAACTTGCCACTCCAAAAATAAAATTATTTTAGTTTTTCTAGAACAATTTGGAGATCCCTTTTACCATGCTAGAATACCTCCTAATGCTACAAAAAATCAACACTCCCCCTTAGCGAGGGAGGTATTCTCCTTAGCTACAAACAAATTTCCCCTTAGCTGAAATTTCTCCTTCCACAAGAAAAGTTCATGAGATTGCTATGTTGATATAGCATCCGCTCACATGCATGTCTAAAGATATAGATCACTCCATCCTGGAGCAGGCAATGTGAATAACCTCGGCCAATTACCCTTGACCAAATAAACATGGCCCAACCAAATTAGCATGGCTTCTCAGGTAAATGTATCCAACTCTCCTGGTCAAATCAATATCACCCAGCCAAATCAGCATGGCCTCTAAGGAGAAGGTCTACTCCTGGGATATTCACCCTTGGCCAAATTAGCATGACTATTTCGGTGAATGTATCCATCTCCCCTGGTCAAATCAGCATCACCCAGCTAAATGGGCATGGCTTCTCAAGAGATGGTCTACTTGATCTTGCAAAGACATCAACACTACCGCTCAACAAGGGAGGCATTCTGCATTACGCCGAGCTTGTCTCTGAAGTATACAAACTTCACTCTAGATAAAGGCTTGGTGAGAATTTCCACAATCTGCTCATTTGTGGATATGTACTGGAGCTTCACTGCTCCTCTTTGCAACCATCTCTTAGATGAAGTGATATTTGATTTTAATATGCTTCGACCTATCATAAAAAATTGTATTCCTCGAAAGCTTGACACAACTTTGATTATCACAAAATATCAAGGTTGTCTCTAGCCCCTGATCAAATAGTCCTGCAAGTGGCGTCCAAAGCCATAATGCTCTTGACTTGCGGCACTTGCTACAATGTACTCTGCCTCTATTATACTAAGTGCAACAAAAATCTACTTCCTACTAAACCAGGATTTCATAGTCAACCCCAAGATGAAGCAACACCCCAAGGTGCTCTTTCTGTCCTTTGTGTTGAATGGTGTTGTCATTGATGCCAATGTCAATTCTTGAACACTCTTAATATTCGTCCAGTTTACATTGATTGGGAGCTCCAAATTACAAGAATCCCTAGATGCCCCGCACTTGTTGACAAAAATGGATGCAAAGGGTAGTGATTTTGATCGCAATATCACCTTCATTTGATTCTCTTCATTGTGTCGATTCCAACGATATATGGCATGCCTCATGGTTCATCTCGGTTGCAGAGATATGCTCAATTGAAGATTGAAGCCCCCTTCCTGTGCTCAAAGTCCCTAAAAGGTGATGATATGGCAGCCTATCATTAGCTAGAAATTACTCAAAATATGAATCCAAGAAGGGCTTTCATTAAAAGATTAAATTAAATATTTTGTTGGTCCTGTTACCACTTAAACTAGCAGGGGAGCTACGGGAAATCCCTAAAGGGAAAATGCTAGGTCAAGGGCAACAAATGGGGTCGTACCCCACTGTCACCCCAGCTAAGGCTCCCTTCTGTTTACGGACTTTCACCAATGGGAGGAGACCCGGTATGTGTGGAGTCACTAATCAAGGATAAGTCAATGGATATGAGTTACCCGAAAAACCCTTCCCCTGAATTTGAAGGATAAAGATTGCTTTCTTTGTAAGCAAGGTACTAGGTAATCTAGAGAAAGGAAGAGAGGATTTGAGGTTTAGGTTTATGAGATAAGACGTGTGAAGGAGTTTCCCAATCCCTAAAATCCTTGTTAGAATTGGTATCTCAGATGGTTCTTGAAGAATGGTCTTTCAAAGGAGTGGGACCACACAAGGTCAAGTGGACCCAATCTAGGGTATGAGGAAGGAATGTAGCAACCAATGATATTCTTACCCTACACAAGGTGGAGAGAAGATCAAAGAAAATATAATTACACAAAGATGTAGGTTTGACCCTGGGAAGCATTAGCCTTGGAGATGGCAAGGCAAGTTTTGGTCCCAGAGCTAGGGTTTGGGTTTTTTCACAGTTCCACCATTGAAATGTCTTCAAATTTGGAGGGCTAGGGGAAAGCCAGCGCAGGAGACCCTAGGAGATCGAATTTTTTCAGTGGCTAGCTTGTCGGGAAATTGATGCCCTAGGCACCCCAATGTGGCTAGACTTGGGAGAAGGTGCAAGAATAAGAGTTTTGGTGACCACCCTTGGTAGATCAGTGCCTTACTCCTTGGGAGAATGGAGTCTATGTTGATTATGTGCAAGATTTCTTGGTTCTTAGTCAAGGAGGCCTCAAAATTACTTCACAAACCCTCTAGGTCAAGTGAAAACAATCTTGCAACTTTTATAATTCAAATGCATAAGAGGAATGGCTTATCAAGGTCAGATTTTACCCCTAGGAGAGAACGTTATAATAGAGACAATCCCACAATATTAAGCAATAATTGCATGCAACAATTAGCCCTAAAATAACAAAAATCCCAATCCATCATATATGACAAAAGTAACAAGAATAACATCAAAATTGTGTACTTACATGTAATAGAGTATATCCAACCATTCACAAATGACAATAAAGAAGCTCCGAGAGAAGATAGACCAATAACAATACATCAAAATTCATCCACAAATGCTCCAATTCATCCTCCGAAAAAACTGTGAAATTCTCTAAAGAAGAGAGAGATCCAATCCAAAGTGATGATGAGAAATGAACAAATCTCACTCATATTTATACACAACTTAGGAGTTCGAATTAGCCTCCTTGGCCTACATAAGCCCCAAAAATAAAATAATTTGTTAATAATAAAACTTTTGGGGACAAGCCTACCAAACTAGCTCAGAAATGAAAAAGTAAGCCTCTTAAGAGGTCAAATAATAATCTATGCATATTGTAGAGCCCTCTAAGAGGCCTAGTGAGGTCCATGGGAGCCATAATGAAGAATAGGACCCTCAAAAGCAATGGACAAGGGTTGGCCCCTTGTAATAACCTATGGTGCGCCAAATGGCATGTAAGGGCACACAAGTGTCCTCATAGGTCTCCAAACAAATCAAAGATGCCTGTAGATCGCCTGTAAGGGATAGGATGATGGTGTAGGTGATGCCACATCGTCATGCAAGTCCTGGATCATTTGACAAGTGTATGGTGTAGATCTGGGGCGAACTGGGCATGATGGATCAGGTGCATCCTCCTCGCCCAATGAGTGAACCACGAGCAATCTCTAAATGGCTGTGGGGATCCATGGAGTACAATCTGTTGTTGTGGAGGCCCATGGCTCTCAACGCTCACCCTACATGTGCCAATGTAACCCTCCAGAGCATTAGGACCTTGTATAGGGAGACCAAACCCAAATGGAAACCATATGCAATCCAACATAAGATCCAATGCATCCCCTAGCCTTCCAATACAACAATTCATTAGAGAAATTGAGTAAATGAGCTTACCTAATCATGGACCATAGGTGGGGACTTCATAATGGCCTGCCCTTCCATAATGGTCTTCAGGATGTGTCAATATCTCCTAAACTCCAAATGGGGTTAACCAAGTGCCCCATTAGGTGGTTTCTACTTCTAAAGGGGATAATATAGTCAAGGTACATCCTTCAAAAGGTGGTGGCATGTGGTAGATAGGTGAATGAAGTAGGGAATGAAAATGAGCAACCCTGGGTCACATGCTTAAATATCTCATAAGACAGAAGCCCACACTTGGGTTTATAATGCATAGGTGGGAGCAATCGCGGTACATGAGGTGCCCCAACCTTCATTTTTCCACCCTTCTTTTATTCCTTTTGCCTTTTTTATGATTTTCTTTGATTAACTGCTCGGGGCTCAAGGGGTTAGAGCATGATGTGTAAGATATAGCAGTGGAATCCCCTTTTTAAGGTGGGGTGGTTCATCGCCCACCAAGGGTTGGGACAATCATGGGTTCGTATATGATGAAGAAGGCTCATAGAACCTGTAGAAACTAGGGTGATGGCCATGATGATCGGGTAGAGCTCATGTATTGACTTTTGCCCACGTGCTAAAATGTTTTTATCCCAACCATCCTTTGCATTTTGTGGTATTTTCTTATTGAATGTGGCCATATATGCTTTTAACTCTCTTTTAAGCTATATCAACCTTCGAGCTTCATTCCAGGCCATGACCCAAGGTATGGGCAAGGGGAAGAGGCAAGCTAACCATATGTGGACCCAATGGAGGGATGTGGACCCAAGTGGGAAAAACGATGGATGGGGCAATAATGGATGGAAAGAGGGCAATATAAGTGGATAAGGGAGCAAGACCATGAAACCAAAAGCAGTGTTTCCTGTGAAATACCTCTTTTAAGCTATATCAAACTCCAGGCTTCATTCCAGGCCATGACCCAAGGTGTGGGTAAGCGGAAGGGGCAAGCTAACCATATGTGGACCCAATGGAGGGATGTGGACCCAGGTGGGAAAAACGATGGATGGGGCAATAATGGATGGAAAGAGGGTAATATAAGTGGATAAGGGAGCAAGACCATGAAACCAAAAGCAATGTTTCCTGTGAAATACCATCCCTGGAACCAAATGGTCAATAAAAGAAATCCCATAGGACTAGAATCTAAGGTTAATTCCTAAAACGGTTCTAGGGGATAGAAGCACAGACCTAGCCCATTCTTTCTGCCGAATCCCCCCATTAATCCATACTCAGAAGTGTCCATGATAAGCAAACTACAATACTCAATTTCCAAATGACAAGGCTTACCTTTAGATTCAGGAGACCCACCTTCAAACATACAATCGTGGAAAATGGGTGAGGGACCACATGGCTAGCCCAGGTGACAGAGAAGATGGCACAATGAACTAGCTGCTAGTTGTTGGTTGCCAGTTGAGGACCATCTTGGAGAAAAAAGTTCTCCTAGGCATATCACCTACAAAGTGGTGGGTAACATGTCCGAAAAGTTGTTTGGGGTTTTTGGCTCCAATTTAAAAGTTTGAAATTTCAAAATTATTTTTCATTTCCCTCCCTTGACATGTTGATTGGCCCTTCTCTAGAAGTGTCTTCATCAAATATATATTGTGAAAATTTCACTACTGAAATTTTTATTGCAACAACTAGAATTAATTCTTCTAACTGTAAAATTAATTATGCAGTTTATTGCTATGGCAACAATAAATTAATCACTGCAATCTTCACAAATAAAATACTGTGAAAATGAAAATGCTACCATACAAAAAAATTATAACATCATTATTTTTGGACAATTGTCCCCAGGAAAACCCAATGTGTGAAAACCAATGCAACAGTGAGAGTTTTTATTATTATGCAACAACAAAATTTCTTAATACAATAAAGTGTCGCCAAACTCGCAATTCTACCCAAGAAAAGTACTGGAAAAAATATAGTAAGGGAATTTATCCTTTCTCGGAACAATCCTGACACCTGACTGCCTCTAAAAAGCAAGTCGTCCACCTAGCTCTACACAAGCACTGTGTCACCCTAGTGCAAACCCTCTCATTCTCTGCCTGAAACTCCTGCAAATCAAGTTGTCCTACTTGTTGATGACTGGGAAACTGTCTCTCCAACACTTTGGAAAATATTCCCGACCTCTGGAATTGAAAACGAGCTTCTATTCAGCTGAATCAAACTACTCAATTGAGGCTCTACACTACCCTTGCGTAGCCTCCTGGAGAATAATTTCAGCCTCCTCTTTCTCACTCTCCGGAATTGGAATCTCCTCTGGAATACTACTATGCTACCCCTTCACCTACTACTCGATCTATTGGTTCAATTTCTCCTACTAAATCACCCGCATTAGAAAATCGAACTACCCAAATCACTGAGAATTGTGTTGGTGTACTCTCCATCTTCCCATTGAACTCTTCATGTAATCTCAAGTTGGAACTCCACCAGCCACGATTAAATCTTAATCATTGGTTGAGATCATCTTTAAGTTGATCCATGTAAGTTTCTATATGATTCACACCTTTCTCAATTACATCCTATGTAAAAACTGTAAATAATTTTAAAATAGCTATCTACTCTGAACAACGTATGAAATTTTCAAGAACCTGCTTTAAAATTTAACAAAATTTCATATTTCAAATTGATTGATTTGATGAGAAGTACTTACCTAGTTTCCTGCAGATGAAGAGGCTTCAGAATTGCTTCAGCTCGCTCCCGTTACCAAAAGACCATAACCTCCCAGCGAAACCAAGTACAACCTGGGTACTACTCAGTCCAGATTGCTTTTCAATTTCTGCAATATGTTCCCCCATGCCCAAAAACTTTAGAACAAGCAAGGCTCCTTCCCACTGTGCTTCTTCCCACCGTCCTCAGATTCTTCGTTCTTCCTCCTTTCTCCACTATTTTGTTTTTTCCCCAATTCAGATCCCCTCCAAAACTCCTTCTACCTCTATATGTATCCTTCCTTGGTAGTGACCGCTATCTCCACCAGCAACCCACCGCTTCCATTCGTAGTGACACCTTTTCCCTCTCTGTAACGTGAGTCACATTCCTTTAAAGGTGTGGTTATATTATATTTAGGATTTTTGTTTGTTTAATATAAATGCCCTAGGTTCATACTAGGTACTTTATTTTGATTTACTTTTATCATTTTAATAATTTATTAACATAATTTATTAATATTCTAGGATATATAATTTTATAACCACATTTAAAAATTAACTTAATTTTTCATCTATTTCTTTATAACCCTTTTTACTTTATGCTTTTTAAATTTATATCATTGGTATTTGCTCATTAATTATGATGCATTAAGCAATATGCGTGTTGATGGGTGTAGGTAACTTATATTTGAAGAAGTGTCATGATATTCAACATTTATAGTTAATTTTAGAATATAAATACTAGTGCAGTGCATGCGATACATGCATATGTAGCTATCATATGCATGCATTGTATGCATGCTAATATTCTTGCACTCTCTGTATTAAAGATGGGTCATTACATACACCCCTCCAAAAAACTTCGTCCCGAAGTTAGGGTTTTATCGTATATCAATACTTATTTTAGCAATTAGTACATTCTGTTAGGGTTGTGTATCGAGGTTAAATTCTTATTTAATGTGAGGACACTATAAAATTGGTGTTTTGAATACTTCCAAGTTTATAACTTTAATGGTCATGCCTTATTCCAACCAGGTTCCCAAGCTATTACAAAATCATCCTATCCTTACTAATTTCTTCCACTCCCATCCTATCTGTCCTCTACTGGAGTATGACATGGCATCAGTTATACTGACCTAACCATTCATAAACTCTAAGAATGGTAGTGTCGACTATATCGACCTGATTCCTAGTAGGCATCCGGCAGTCATCATCACACGTCTAAGGGAGCGTGACTCACGCAGTCCTCCCATGACTCCAGGTTTCAGAGGATAAACGGTGGGTAACACCTCCACCCCTCCTAGTAGAATCAGGATTAATACTCTATCATGGAATCTCATTGAGCCTTAATTGTTCTGAAGTTTTTGTCATCACGTGGTCATCTTGGTAACGATATTATCTGTAATCAATAAACACTTGTCCATTTATTTATAAAATGTGCATCAACATATTCAAAACAAATAGTTTATGTATAATTCATACATATTAATTACAGTATAACATACTTCGACATGTCCTACTCATATCATTAGCTTTCATATTAAAATGTAATCATTCTTTGATTTCTATCTCATCAATCATATTGATATGCATAAATGAAACAAAATTATAATATCTTAATTCTCATCAAAAGCAAAATTACTCAAATATTTAAGCTTTACTTTGATAACTATAATTCAGTAAGATCAATAACATATTCCGTCTTAGTATCCACGTACTAGTGGAATAAACAGATAACATGTCAAAAAAATTCACGTTTATATATGATTATTCCAAAATGGTACCGAGTTTCTGATTTATAGTAAAGTAAATATATACAAAACATGGTTTAAGGTTCTTCAAAATTGACACAAGTTGGGGCAATTTTGACATATGATTTCCGTATCTTTCCAAATAGTCGATCCAAGACTATACTTGTTCCACTGAACCTTAACTTGGTCTACCAGCCAATTCCTAAGCTTTTGAACCCTACGTTCCAATATACGTAATGGTTCGACTGATATGATTCCTTATGTCTCAAACATTCATTGATCTGTATGTTTTTGTTCCAGTAACAACTAGCTAGGTTCTTATCTTACTTGGTAACAAAATGCACCATGCAGATAGTCATTAGTAAAGATAGACCTCAATTCTTTCCTTTTAACAATAATGTTGTTTGTTGTGCTCTTTTATATATAATATATATATAATATATATATATATATATATATATTGTTTGAAATACCTAGATCAAAGCATGGTATGCAACAACATTTGGGGAACATATCTTGTACTCAACATTTCCTCTAACAATAATGCACCATACATTGCTTTAAGTTTAAATGGCAGTACTCCTTCAATACCTTGGCCCTATAGGTTGTATTTATGCTCATGGAACCTGTGCTCAAGTTGTATTCATCAATTATAAGCACTGCTAAATTAGGTCTGAATGTTGTCCCAACAATCATTCCTTGAAAAGTTAGTGCAAAATGTCATGCCAAGGTGATAAGCATTGCACATAAATTTCCTTTCTCTGTCCTGAAGCCCATGATTTGTATTGAATTCCAATGCTTTTGTTTACGACAGAAAATATGCAGCTTTATGACTTTTTCCTGCTTCTTATTTTTTTTTTTTACAATATCACTTATGACTACTTGTACTAGTTTTAATATTTGTTCTACAAATTCACTAGCTCATAGGTATTATTGTGGTATTTGGACCCTGTCATGACCTCTATGAGTGTTAACAGGAGACAATAACCTACTCTCCCCAGAAATGTTAGGAGCACTATCTTCATCTCTCCAACTACCACGCATTGAATCAAAATTACTTGAATTATCCAACTCAGAGTACCACCCTTGCTTTAATTTATGTGCTGCCCATGTAAATAATTGTGTCTTGCACACTAGCTCAACCATTTCCTGTTCATGAAATTTAAGATTCCTTGAATGCTTGATCAAAGAGTTTAGAGGCATAATATCGTCCTTTGTTCTTTTCTTCCTCTCCATGAAATATGATAAGAAATATCTCCCTCCATGCAAATTTTTAGATTCTACATAATTCTATTAACTTTCACATTAGAAGAGTCCAAATCAAGCATTTTTTTTTCTTTCTTTTTTTGATTTCAATGCTAGTCTCATCCTGAACAGCTTGTTTGATGTATAATTTCTATAGTACCTTAACCCTATTTTTCAAACCTTAAGTAACCTTTTCAATATCCTAATGTTGTTTGAACACAATCTTAGATACGGTAGTACATTGCCTAAACTCTTGCGTGATGAGGAATCTCAATCAGCAATTCCCCCCATACAGGGGTTCCCTTGCTAATATCTCAAGTGAATGATACGTTTCAGCATTCTTTATAGTTGTGGATGGTTTCCCATTGAAGCTTTTGATATCCCATTCCATTTTATAATAGCTCCAATACCATAGCGCCTCTAGAAAGTGCTATGCATTCAAAACTATATAAAAACTAATGAATTTGAACAAGAATAATTCTTCATTCAAATCAATTATTCTAAAGGTATATTGAACATAATGATATAGTATATATAAATACCTTTTAAACTAATAAAGTGACAAATAACACCTCTATATTACAACTATACATTTAATGTTAACAACTATCTTATACTTTAGAGTTATAATTACTAAAATATCTTCACACAAATTCTTTAATAGTAAAGTAAATAGTTGAAATAATGCCCTAGATAATTTACTACATATTAGATGAAAAAGTCAATGTGCTAACTAAAAAGCTTGCAGACCTAGAGTTTACTAATTAGTACGAATGCTAGCATCATCTTGCAGGGTTTCACTTTCAATCTGTTGAGGTAAGTGCTCTGCATGTAAATCCATCCTTTTGAATTCATTGGACACCAAAATGGTCAAATAAAATAAGAAAATAACCTGAAAGTATTTCCTGGATATAGGTGTGATTTGATTCTCCCAAAGAGACTGGATTGTACAGGTCCTTGACCTTTTCAGGTTCTGGGTACTTTTAATTTTTTTAACCTCGTAACTTAGGAACAATTTTCATTACCCTCTGTCTTTGTCCTGCATTATCCTATATCCTCCCCAAGTTTTAATGTTTTTCAGCTTGGTTTCTTCCTCCTGAACCATTTTCTTTATTATTGAAAGGTTCTTAATTTTCATCAAATTTTTTTGGACTTTTAGTGTATTACCTTATTGTTTATATTAGTGTATTACATTATTCTTTATATGATTAGGAAAACTTTTGAAAATTTTATCAAAACCTTCAACATTTAAAATTATGATTTTACTGAAAAATGGTAAATGAGATTAAGATCAATATCAATACAAATTATGATTTACTGGAAAATGGTAAATGAGGTTAAGATCAATATCAAATGAGTTTAAGATCAATATCAATACAAATTATGATTTACTCGAAAATGTTAAATGAATTTAAGCTCAATATCAATACAAATTAGAATGAAATAAGACTGCCATACGACAACCATAACTTATATATTTTTGTATAATGAGCCTCTATAAGAAGATGATCTGAACAATGCCCGCATCTTAAGTGTAAATAATCTACAAGCCAAAACTTATACTTTCGCTGTTGTTTCCTTCTCAAAGCCCCAATGATTTCTTATGCTGTAGTTACACTTGGATATCATGCTAGTGCAGAAATTTAGCAGCTCATGAATAAGTTTTTTTTTTGTTGACCACTACAATTACTCGTACCCTTGCACCATTATGTGCCTTTAATCTTTTGCAAAACCTTGAGAGAAGTCAAAATATATACCTTATTATCGGCAAAATATATACCTTCTTTGGGATATTGTTCTGCCTTTTTTTTTGGTTAGTTAATGTGAAAAACCAACGTAGTTGGGCTACCATTAAACCAGTTGTGTTGGGCATTTGAAGAAAACAAATATCAGACACTAGTGGAAACTTGTTTTACCACTATGTCATAAAGTTATACAACACACTGGAGAGGGCATGCTATTGGTTATGATTTGTGATGAAATCTAAGTTGCACGAAACGGGGAAACGGGTACGAGTTTCCAAAACGGGAAGCGATACGAAATGCGACCTCCCCAAATTTTGGAAACGGGGAAACGAGAATATATATATATTATATATATATATATATATATATAATTAATATATATATATAATTAATCATTTATGCTTTATGATTGCACATATATATATATATATATATATATATATATATGTGCAATCATAAAGCATAAATGATACATTATAATTTATTACACTTAAACATATAAGATTTAATTTACATCACATTTACTCATGAATGATCACAGAATGAAAATAAAAAATATGGGAATATCCAAAAGCAACGTTTATTATATATCCAAATCTCAAAATTAGCCTTTATTTATATTAATATATGAGGCTGCAAGTACAATAAAGAGTATAAGGCTGCAAGAGAGAGATCCAAATTAGGATTTTCTGCATCCACATCCCATTCTTTAGAAGGACCACTGTTGTATTGGGAGTCTCCTCCTACATAGTCGAACGACCTTAGTGCTTTTGATTAAATACACATTTCATACCCTAGTACCTTACATGATCTTGATTATTGGGAGTTTCCCCTACATAGAGGGCTTGATTCTCTTGATTATATACAAGTTCCATACCTTAGTACATGATAAAATCCAATGGAAACATTGCAATCCCCCAAGTCCTGAAATCCTGAAAAATAAACAAGTCTGCTGGATTTTAAGTGAGATCTAAAATTCTACTTTCTCCATATGAAATCCAATGAGGGCGAAACCACTCTCAAACATCCTGAGTCATTTCATGGTAATGTTAAACATTTAAGTAAAAAGATGAAAATGAAAAATAAAGGAGAATATCACTTTTACTTTAAGAATTTAACATTACCATGAACAACGTATGCCTCAAGCTTCCTGATGAACTGCATATCAACACTAGGGCAAAAATTCACTTTTATAACTTTAGACACACATCTAGAAGCAACTAGAAGTCACTAACATACGCTAAAAGTAAATTAAAAAACAAATTAAAAAAAAACGCAAGTTAATGAGGAAACGTGGGTCGTACGGCCCTGAAACGCGTTTCCGGCCATACTGGCCACGTTTCTGTCTCGGGAAACGTGGCAGTACGACCGAAAACGCGTTTCACGGCCGTACAAAACGCGTTTCCGCGTTTCGTACCCGTTTCCGTATGGAAACGGACCTCTATGCCACGTTTCCTGCAACATAGGATGAAATGAATAGTCAGTTTGAAGGTCCAGTGTTTCACGTAAATTTAAACTCCATTAAATCATTTTTATATCATATCATGTTTTCTTTTTAGCTTGAACTTAGATTCTGTAATATCCCTAACCCGGAATATTTCTTAAACCCCAGCGAAGTCTCAACCAGAAAAACGTACAAGTAGCCGAGAAAATCACAGAGATATAATAACAGTAGTGCAATAACAATAGTGTATATACGAAATATAAACAGATACTCAAGAAATGCTAAGCCATTTTATTATACTGAGCAACAAGATGAGTACAGGAGGTGAACAGAAAGATGGCACCTCAACTTGCACGAGGCAAGTGAAGAAATACACACAGAATAGCAAAGAATGGCCTATCTCAGAACTGCGTGGAAGTTGTTGGAGAATTGTCGTGTCGCTGCTGCTGCTGGAAATCAAATGAGGATTTGGGGCTATTCCCATTGTTAGAGAAAGCTGAAACTCTGGAATCAGACTCTACTCAAGAAACCCAGAAAAACCCACAAAGCTTTCCTGGAATAGCCGACCCCCGAAAATCACCCCCTTGGGGTTCTGCGCAGTCCCTCAATGCTTTGCGCTGCAACTGAATGGAACCCTCCAGAAAACTACTTGAAACCACTGCCAAAACTCTCCAATATGCAAGGGTTGATCCCCTGCTCAATCTCCCAGCACAAATCCTGTTGCAAACCCTCAATCCAAAACTCCTACCAGAAGGAACTGCATCATCCCTCTCAAGCCTGCGCAGTCATCTATAGTGCTCAATCCTCCTGCCAACTACCAATGAAACTACTACAAAAATACTATTGGAACTACCTTGCCCGAGCAGGCACTCGAAGTCCCCCGGGGCTAAGGGTGAGATATCCGAACGGAGACACTCAATGGACTAAATAGTGCTGCAGACTAGCTAAACAGCTAGCATGCTCAGAAGTCGAAATGACTAGCTCAAATGCACAAAACTGAATGATCAAAATGAGGGGACTCCTCTCTCTTTTACAGCCTTTGCCTCTCTCAATCCCAAGGCTCACCTCCTCCTGCGTGATTCCCCTCTTGCCACGTGTTTCTTCCCTCTTGCGCAGTCCCTCCATGTGTCTGCGTGGGTTCCATTTCTGCATCCCCCCCTTGGCCCCCTTGGCTCCCCTTTAAGTCACAATGTTGTGCTACTAGGAAGTGACATTTTTTCTAAAAGTGAGTTATGTTCCCCGTCCTCACTTTTTTTATTTACAAATAACTATAAAAGGCAAAAATTGAACAAAATCGAATATTCCAATTAGCCATGGCTAATTAGGAATATTACAATTTCCCCGGCAAAATGTTGCTTGTCCTCAAGCCACTGAAGTGATGGATGCTGCAAGATCTTCTCACTCTCCCAAGTGGCATCCTCATCCGACAAATTCTTCCACCTCACCAAGAATTCCTGGACCATCCTACTCCGTAGTTGCCTCTCCCTGGTATCAATGATAGCCTCCGGATGCAATACCAAATGCCCCTCGTCATCCATGGGTGGCAGCTCATCTGTCACTGTCACCTGCTGCCCCAATGCCTTTTTCATGCATGATACATGAAAATCGTTATGAATCTTGCTGCCTTGGGGTAGCTCCAACTCATATGCAACCTGTCCAATCCCGCGTATCACCCTGTACGGCCCATAAAAGTGGGGCTTGAGCTTCTCAGCCCCCTTCTGCTTTAGTGAAGACTGTCGGTAGGACTGTAATCATAGGTAGACCATGTCCTCTACCTCGAACTGTCTCTCCACCCGACTCCTGTCGGCATACAGCTTTTGCTGGTTCTGCATTGTAGCCATGTTATCCTTGAGAGCTCGGAGAATATCCTGACTCTCTTGGATCCAAATCTTGGCTCTAGGAGCCTTGTTATCACCAAACATCATGTCAGCAAAAGATAAAGGATGATACCCATATAAGGCATAGAATGGTGACATACCAATGGACATGTGATGTGAAGTATTGTAGCAATACAACCAGATGCAACCACTTCAACCATGCTCGCTGCTGCCTACTGACATAGTTATGCAAGTAGCCCTCCAGCCACTTGTTAACTATCTCGGTCTGCCCATCCGTCTATGGGTGATAACTGGTACTCAGTGTCAACTCTATCCCCACCAACCGGAAAAGCTCCTGCCAAAACCCGCCCATGAAACGGCTGTCCCTATCACTAACGATGGTCTTAGGAAGACCATGTAGCTTGAAGATCTCTCTGAAGAATAGCTCGGCTACCTGTGCTGCTGTATAGTGTGCGGATATGGCAAAAAAGTGTGTGTACTTTGTCAGTCGATCAACGACGACAAAGATACAATCCTTGCCCTGTACCATGGGCAACCCTATGATGAAGTCCATCGAAATACTCCCCCATTTCCCCTCCGGAATGGGAAGAGGCTGCAATAATCCCGCGGGATGGCTCATCTCTCCCTTGTTCCTCTGGCAAACATCGCATTCCTGGATGTGCTGGAGTACGTCCTCTTTGAGGCCCTTCCACGAGAACCTCTCTCTAATGGCCCTGTAGGTTTTGGTAAACCCCTGATTTCTTGTCAATAGTGAATCATGTGATGCCTGGAGTATTTCCTTCTTGAGTTGAGACCCCTCAGTCAAGAAGACCCGGTCCCTGTAATAGATGATCTCATCAACCACCATGTACCTATCATCTACCACCTGCCCATCCAGAACCTCACATGCAAACCTGTCCTTGGAGTACTCTACTAAGAGTCGAGCCCTCCAGTCTATATCCAAGCTCATAAGAGACAATGTGGCTGGTCTATGTGAAAGGGCATCTGCTACCACGTTGTTCTTACCCTTGACATACTCAATGTCAAAGTCATATGCTTGGATCTTACTGATCCACTTCTGCTGGCTCTCCTGTTGCTGCTTCTGCTCCAAAAAGAACTTGAGGTTGTTGTGATCAGTCTTCACCCTGAACCTGTTACCAACCAAATACTGCCAGTACTTAGCCAATGCATGCATGATGGCCAGCATCTCCATGTCGTATATAGAATACAACCTCTCGTGCGGAAGGAGCTTCCGGCTCTCAAAGGCTACAGGGTGACCTCCCTGCATCAACACTGCGCCGATCCCCTTGCCCGACGCATCACACTCCAAAACAAATGGCTACGTAAAATCTGGCAACGCAAGCACTGGGCAGCTGCTCATAACCTCCTTAAGCCTGTCGAAGGCTCGCTGCGCTGTATCCAACCAACTGAATGCCCCCTTCTTCGTCAAATCTATCAGGGGTGCAGCAAGCTGTGAGAAACCTTTGACGAACTTCCGGTAGTAAGTACAAACGCCAATGAATCCTTGAAGTTTCGTCACATTTCTCGGCTCCGACCATTCTCTGATGGCCCTGATCTTCTCCACGTGGACTCTCACTCTGTCCATCCCTATGATGTGTCCCAGATACAACATCTCCATCAACCCAAAATCACACTTGGAGAGTTTGGCATAGAACTGCTGCTCCTATAAGATACGCAATACTGTCTCAATGTGCTAGAGATGCTCCTCCCAAGTCCTGCTGTAAATGAGAATATCATCAAAGAATACCAACACAAACTTCCTCAAGTGACTACGGAAGATGTGATTCATGCAGGACTGAAATGTAGCGGGGGCGTTGGTTAGCCCAAAAGGCATCACCAAGAACTCAAAGTGCCCATAGTGGCCCCTGAAGGCGGTCTTGGGAATGTCCTACTCCCTCACGCGAATCTGATGGTACCCAGATCTCAAACCAATATTTGAGAAGAACCGTGCTCCCCTCAACTCATCCATCAACTCATCGATCCTGGGTATGGGGTACCTGTTCTTCAGGGTCTTCTTGTTCAGGGCCCTGTAGTCAATGCACATCCTCAATGTACCGTCCTTCTTCTTCACCAACACCACAAAAGAAGCAAAAGGACTCGTGCTCGGTCGAATGTGCCCAAGAGCCAGTAACTACTGGATAGCCCACTCAATCTCATCCCGATAGGCCTTGGGGTGCATAAGGGGTTGGTGATCACTGCCTGTATGCCCTGCTCAAGCTCTATGGTGTGCTCAAACCCCCAATCCGATGGCTGTCCTAGTGGAATCTCCCCAAACACTATGGCATACCGATCAAGGATGGACTATATCTCTGGATGTACCGTCTGCCCTATAGTCCTTGACTCCGATGCACACAGCTCCATTGCCCACTCTATGTCTCCCTTCCAGAAGACTGTCTGCATCCGATGAGCAGACACAGTGTGAGGCAGATATGTGTGTTGTCCCCGTATCTTCTCATGCCTCCCTGTCTTCTCATCAACCCACTCCATCTCTAGGATCTTCCAATCCGTCGTGACCTTCCCTAGAGTGATAAGCCACTGAACACCCAGTATCATGTTGGTGTCTAGGATATCGACCATGAAAAAGTGGTCAGTCAATGTGTAGGTGCCCATCGTCACTAAAAGCTTTGGAACATAACGAGCACACGTCATGGTCTGATCTCCTGGGACCAAGACTAAAAACCCATCAAAGCTCTCTGTCTGTATACCTCTCTGCTCAACCACCTGTGCATCAATAAAGTTGTGAGTCGCCCCACTGTCAACCAAAATTGATACTCGCTGGCCACGTATTGTCCCTCGTATGCGTAGCGTTAGATACTTGGGAACCCCTCGCAATGCTGCAAGGGACCCTCCGATGGGTGCAAAAGATGCACCACCTGTTGCTGGCGGTGGAGGTGGCAAAGGTCCCTGTATGGCATGGCTATCTCCTGCCTCCACATCATCCTCGTCATCCTCTTCTCCACTGCTTACAGAGAAGACCTCAATAAAATGTGCTTTGCCAACAGCACATCTATGTCCCGGTGCCCACAGCTCCTGACATGTGAAGCACAACCGCTTCTTCTTCAGCTCCCTCCTGACATCATCCTCAATCTGTACTCATCCTGGATTCCCCTTTGGAGGTGGAATCCTCACATCCTTCCCCTTAGATTGAAAAGGCTGTCTTTGGGGGTAAGGTGTCCGAGTCTTGGGTAAGACATCTTGTAAGTCCCGGGTCCTACTGATAGCGTCCTAGAGTGTGGCTGGTCTAGTGGATCGGACTAGACCCCGAAGTGGCTCTGCTAACCCCTCAACATACATATAGACCTATGTTGCAG
Organism: Pinus taeda; assembly: GCA_000404065.3. Lineage (NCBI taxonomy): Eukaryota > Viridiplantae > Streptophyta > Pinopsida > Pinales > Pinaceae > Pinus > Pinus taeda. Next base: position 211,554 of record APFE031252355.1, read on the forward strand.
GAAACGTGGTACAGAGGTGCGTTTCCGTACAGAAACTGGTACGAAACGTGGAAACGCGTTTGGTACGGCCATGAAACACGTTTCCGGCCGTACTGCCACGTTTCCCAAAACAAAGACGTGGCTAGTATGGCCGGAAACGCGTTTCACGGCCGTACGACCCACATTTCCTCATTAACTTGTGTTTTTTTTTTTAATTTGTTTTCTTTTTAAATTATTGTTAGGGTATGTTAGTGACTTCTAGTTGCTTCTAGATGCGTGTCTAAAGTTATAAAAGTGAATTTTTGCCCTAGCATTGATATGCAGTTCATCAAGAAGTTTGAGGCATATGCAGTTCATGGTAATGTTAAATTCTTAAAGTAAAAGTGATATTCTCCTTTATTTTTCACTTTCATCCTTTTACTTAAATTTTTAACATTACCATGAAATGACTCAGGATGTTTGAGAGTGGTTTTGCCCTCATTGGATTTCATATGGAGAAAGTAGAATTTTAGATCTTACTCAAAATCCAGCAGAATTATATGTTTTTCAGGATTTCAGGATTGGGGGGATTGCAATGTTTCCGTTGGATTTTATCATGTACTAGGGTATGGAACTTGTATTTAATCAAGAGAACCAAGCCCTCTATGCAGGGGAAACTCCCAATAATCAAGATCATGTAGGGTACTAGGGTATGAAACTTGTATTTAATCAAGAGCACTAAGGTCGTTCGACTATGTAGGAGGAGACTACCAATACAACAGTGGTCCTTCTAAAGAATGGGATGTGGATGCAAAAAATCATGATCTGGATCTCTCTTGCAGTGTTATAGTCTTTATTGTACTTGCAGCCTCATATATTAATATAAATAAAGGTTGATTTTGAGATTTGGATATATAATAAAGGTTGCCTTTGGATATTACGATATTTTTATTTTCATTATGTGATCATTCATGAGTAAATTTGGGGAGGTCGCGTTTCGTATCGCTTCCCATTTCGGAAACTCGTACCCATTTCCCCGTTTTGTGCAACTTAGATATAGACCCTCTGTGTCGTGGATAGGTCTGGCACCATCACGGAGACCCTCAAGAAATCTGCAATGTAGGTGTCTGAGCTCCCTGTCTATTTAAGCCTCGTCAACTCAACAAAATGCTGCTCTGGATCCCTCCGATCAAATCACTCCATCAATCTCCTGGTAAACTCTACATATGTCGTCACTGTAGAGTGCCCAAGTGTAACCATCCCATGAAACCACCAATCTTGGGCCTCACCATCCAAATGCAATGTTGCCACCTTGATGGCCTCTGCCTCCAACATCTAGTTAAACTGGAAATAAATGTCCAGCTTCTCCACACAAGACTTCACCGAACTGTTTGATGAACCATCAAATGTAGGCAAGTGGAATCTACTCGCTGCACAGTGGGTGTCACCATCATGGTAATGCCGGTTTCCTCTGTGATGATCGCAGGGTCTACTATCCCGCCGGAGCTGAACAAAGTCTCTGAATGAAAGAGCATCCATGAACTCCTGCCCATAGGCCTAGTACTCTGCAAAATAATCGCTCCTAAGAACATGGGCATGGTAGAGTGTGTAGGCGCATGCGAGGCCACCTGCTGCACAGTATCATGCCGCTCTAGGAAATGATGGGATGCACCCAATCCCTCACCAATCTGAAAAAACCCGTGGCCTCTCACGTTGTCTGGCCTCTACTACCGTGAAGCTCTTCCCTATCACCTCAATCTGCCTCGACAGATCATGTACTGATTTGAGGAGCATATCCACAAATCTCTTCCCGTCCTCGTCTGCCATCAGATCCCTCTACTCTGCGTCCACCACAGGCTCCTCCTGTTCTGCGTCCACCACCGGGACACAGTCTCCCTCTCCGTAGGTGTTCTCCAATGTATGCTCACTGTCTTTGTATTTCCTACCTCTGTAACAGATATAGGGTTTCTTCCTCGGTGTCATAGACTGCTAGCTCCACTGGCTGAGCCAGATCTATGCTCTGATAATATCCCTAACCCGGAATATTTCTTAAACCCCATCAAAATCTCAACCAGAAAAGCGTACAAGTAGTCGAGAAAATCACAAAGATATAATAACAGTAGTGCAACAACAATAGTGTATATACGAAATATAAACAGATACTCAAGAAATGCAACGAGAAATGCTAAGCCATTTTATTACACTGAGCAATAAGATGAGTACAGGAGGTGAACAGAAAGATGGCACCTCGACTTGCACGAGGCAAGTGAAGAAATACACTCAGAATAGCAAAGAATGGCCTATCTCAGAACTGCGTGGAAGTTACTGGAGAACCATCGTGTTGTTGTTGCTGCTAGAAATCAAATGAGGATTTGGGGTTGTTCCCCTCCTCAGAAAAAGTTGAAATTCTAGAATCAGACTCTACTCAAGACACCCAGAAAAACCCAGAAAGCTTTCCTAGAATAGCCGACCCCCGAAAATCACCCCCTTGGGGTTCTGCATAGTCCCTCAATGCTCTACGCTGCCACTGAATGAAACCCTCCAGAAAACTACCTGAAACAAGTGCTAAAACTCTCCAATATGCAAGGGCTGATCCTCTGCTCAATCTCCCAACACAAGTCCTACTGCAAAGCCTCAATCCAGAACTGTTGCCAGAAGGAACGGCGTCATCCCTCTTAGGCCTGCGCAATCATCTACGGTGCTCAATCCTCCTGCCAACTACCAATGAAACTGCTGCAAAAATACTGATGGAACTACCTTGCCCGAGCAGGCACTCAAATTCCCTCGAGGCTAAGGGTGAGATCTCCGAACAGAGACACTCATTGCACTAAACAGTGCTGCAAAATAGCTAAACAGCGAGCGTGCTCAGAAGTCGAAACAACTAGCTCAAATGCACATAACTGAATGATAAAAATGAGGGAGCTCCTCTCTCTTTTATAGCCTTTGCCTCTCTCAATCCCAAGGCTCACCTCCTCTTGCGTGATTCCCCTCTTGCCACATGTTTCTTCCCTCCTGCGCAGTCCCTCCATGTGTCTGCATGGGCTCAATTTCTACGTCCCCCTTTGGCCCCCTTGGCTCCCCTTTTAGTCACAACGTTGTGCTATTAGGAAGTGACTTTTTATTCTAAAAGTGAGTTATGTCCCCCATCCTTTTTTTATTTGCAAATAACTATAGAAGGCAAAAATTGAACAAAATCGAATATTCCAATTAGCCATGGCTAATTAGGAATATTACAAATTCGAGGACATCTCTTGAGGCCATCTAGTTTACTAGCCCTCCAATTAAATGATATTTCTAGTTCACTATGTTTTGGTAATTAAATAATATTTCTAGTTCACTTTGTTTTAGCTAGTTGTGGTATCTTGACTACTGACATAGGAAAGGAAGAAAACCAATTATGTAGTAATTTATTATATTATTAGTTTATGTTATCGAGTTAATTTTGTAACTATGTATAAACAGTTTTAAATCATTAACCTTTTATTTCCATACTATTGGTCTAGTTTCTTATTGGTATACTAGCTAGCACAAAAAAAATCATCTAAAACCCCACATACTCTTCACAATACTAATCACTATAATCCACATAATTTTTACGGTCTATGTGTTCATAATTGTTTTAGAAGGGACCTCGGTTCAGTGCTCGCTTAAAAATTGTGGCCGCCACTGTCTACAAATAGTTACCCAACGTTGAAATTGATCGCAGTCCCTGAAAGTCGACAAATGTCAACCGCCACATGTATTTGGGTTGGACGAGTAGAAATGTGTCGAGCCGCATGAAGATCACATGGCTATTCATGTGCCACCTCCACACTTGTAAATTTATTAAAGAAATGTAATATAGTGCCACAAATCCAAACGTCAAGTGGTTTATCGTAACCACCGGAGAGCAAGTCCCTGTAGGTCGAGACCGCTGGAGGTTAATACCTGAATTGTAATATATATCCCGCGGGTTATATTAATTGGTGAATTAATATATATAACAATGTTTAGTTAAGGTTGTGTGTTAGGGTTGCATATCTCTCTTAGGATTTAGGTTGTAGGAAGAATGTAATTGAAGCCGACCGGTGAAATTTTGTATAAAATGTACAGAGGCAGTGCCATCTGGATGTCGACGTCGTGGTTAATTCTACCAACGAGAATTTGGATGATATGCACAGCAGGTCAGGTTTACATGAAGCTGTTGCTCCAGTTCTTACAGATTCTGGGTTTTCGCTGGGCACTTTCATGTCCTTGCAGGTGAATCTATATCAAATTCGACCATATCTTCAAAGCATCATACTCTATGCGGTCCCTCTTCTACATGCTCGTTATGGAATTTGTTGAGAATGCTCCTTTGAGTTTCAACCTTCTTTTAGGGAAATATCTCTGAGCATTCTAAACAATTCGGTTCTAGTTCTAATATTTGGTACCTACGACCTTGATTTTCTCTGATGAATGGCATCTAATGCCACTAAATAGGCGTTGTATACACATGCTCTGAAGCAAAGATTGAGTAACACGATTTTGCCCCAGAGGCCATATTAAAAGAACTAATTTAAAGGTTCACGAAGGATAATTGATTTGGATTGATGGGTATAAGGTTAACATGAGCATCCGACCTTTCTTTTGAAGCAGATCTAGAATCGTTTTGACTTCCTCGCAAGTATGTTGAGCACTGATCAACCTTAATTTATAAACCCTGTCTGAGGCATTTGTTTATTTATTTATATTATTCTTTTGGTTGCTAATATTCACATATATTCTCCTTGAAACAGTCATCCAAGTTCAAGACTCAAACCAGCGAAGTTCTAAAGTGATTTACTACAGTTTCAGCCCTTGTATTAGGGAAACTCTTGAAGCAATACCATAACTGTCTAGGGCTCAAATTCAAGGACCATCCGAGGACAAAAAGGCATGATCAATCAGAATGTTAGAGCAAGCTGGTTCAAAGAAGTAACATGAATAGATTTCCCTCTAAATTCTTGAAGCCACTGGGCACCATCTAAAGGTTCTTGGCCCCATACTCTGCAACTTGATTAGCTTCTTCCTTCTCTGCAGAAGACCATAATTGACTTCAGGAACTCGCATGGACAGATCTTGAGATTGATCTTGCAAAATCACTTGAATTTGCTGACTGTTTTGTCCAGCTAGAGCTCACTATTAATGAAAACTTAAGAGAATTTGTGGCAGTTGTTCTAGTGTCCTTCCATCGGCTTGGCTGTTGGACAGGGACAGCTAAAGTCACCAATGGTTTTGATTAAGCATGGGCTATAGTAGTTACTTATAGGGCCTGTAAGATCCCAAGGGTTTGAAAACTTTAGTTACTTCTAGGGCCTGTAAGATCCCAAGGGTTTGAAAACTTTAGTTACTTCTAGGGCCTGTAAGATCCCAAGGGTTTGAAAACTTTAGTTACTTCTAGGGCCTGTAAGATCCCAAGGGTTTACTGCCTCTGATACCAAATGTAAAGACTGTAAATATTTTATAACAGCTATTTACTTTGAACAACATATGAAATTTACAAGAACCTGCTTTAAAATTTAACAAAATTTCATGTTTCAAATTGATTGATTTGATGAGAAGTACTTATCTGGTTTCCTGCGAATGAAGAGGCTTTAGAATTGCTTCAGCTCGTTCCCGTGACCAAAAGACCATAACCTCCCAGCCAAACCAAGTACAACCTAGGTACTCAATCCAGATTGCTTTTCAACTTCTGCGATCTGTTCCCCTGTGTCCAAAAACTTCAGAACAAGCAAGACTCCTTCCCACTGTGCTTCTTCCCACCGTCCTCAGATTCTTCGTTCTTCCTCCTTTCACCACTGTTTTGTTTTTTTCCCCGGTACAGATCCCCACAAAAATTCCTTCTACCTCTATATGTATCCTTCCTTGGTAGTGACCGCTCTCTCCACCAGTGAACCCATCGCTTCCATTCGTAGTGACACCTTTTCCCTCTATGTAATGTGAGTCATATTCCTTTAAAGGTGTGGTTATATTATATTTAGGATTTTTATTTATTTAATATAAATGCCCTATGTTCGTACTAGGTACTTTATTTTGATTTACTTTATCATTTTAATAATTGATTAATATTCTAGGATATATAATTATATAACCATATTTAAAAATTAACTTAATTTTTACATCTATTTCTTTATAACCCTTTTTACTTTATACTTTTTAAATTTATATCATTGGTATTTGCTCATTAATTATGATGCATTAAGCAATATTCGTGTTGATGGGTAAAGGTAACTTCTATTTGAAGGAGTGTCATGATATTCAACATTTATAGTTAATTTTAGAATATAAATACTAGTGCAGTGCATGTGATACATGCATATGTAGCTATCATATGCATGCATTGTATGCATGCTAATATTCTTGTGCTCTCTATATTAAAGATGGGTCATTACATACACCCCTGCTTCAGAAAACTCTGTCCCGAAGTTAGGGTTTTATCGTATATCAAAACTTATTTTAGCGATTAGTACATTCTCGTTAGGGTTGTGTATCGAGGTTAAATTCTTATTTAATGTGAGGACACTATAAAATTGGTGTTTTTAATACTTCTAGGTTTATAACTTTAATGGCCATGCCTTACTCCTACCAGGTTCCCAAGCTATTACAAAATCATCCTATCCTTCTTAATCTCTTCCACTCCCATCCTATCCGTCCTCTACTAGAGTATGACATGGCATCAGTTATACTGACCTAACATTCATAAGCTCTAAGGATGGCAGCGTCGACTATATCGACCTGATTCACAGTAGGCATCCGGCAGTCATCATCACACGTCTAGGATAGCGTGACTCACACAGTCCTCCCATGACTCTAGGTGTCGGAGGATAAACGGTGGGTAACAGCTCCACCCCTCCCAATAGAATCAGGGTTAATACCCTATCATGGAATCTCATTGAGCCTTAATTGTTCTGAAGTTTTTGTCATCACGTGGTCATCTTGGTAACCATATTATCTACAATCAATAAACACTTGTCCATGCATTTATAAAATGTGCATCAACATATTCAAAACAAAGAGTTTATGTATAATTCATACATGTTAATTACAGTGTAACATACTTGGCCATGTCCTACTCATATCATTAGCTTTCATATTAAAATGTAATCATTCTTTGATTTCTATCTCATCAATCATATTGATATGCATAAATGAAACAAAATTATAATATCTTAATTCTCATCAGAAGCAAAATTACTCAAATATTTAAGCTTTACTCTGATAACTATAATCCAGTAAGATCAATAACATATTCCGTCTTAGTATCCATGTACTAGTGGAATAAAACAGATAACATGTCATAAAAATTCACGTTTATATATGATTATTCCAAAATGGTACTGAGTTTCTGATTTATAGTAAAGTAAATATATACAAAACATGGTTTAAGGTTCTTCAAAATTGACACAAGTTGGGGCAATTTTGACAGATGATTTCTGTATCTTCCCAAGTAGCCGATCCAGGACTATACTTGTCCCACTGAACTTTAACTTGGTCTACCAGACAATTCCTGGGCTGTTGAACCCTACGTTCCTGTATACGTAATGGTTCGACGAATATGATTCCTTATGTCTCAAACATTCATTGATATGTATGTTAAAATGTTTTTGTTCCAGTAACAACTAGTTGGGTTATTATCTTAGTTGGTAACAAAATGCACCATGCGAATAGTCATTAGTAAAGATAGATCTCAATTCATCCCTTTAACAGTAATGTTGTTTGTTGTGCTCTTTTATATATATATTGCTTGAAATACCTAGATCAAAGCATGGTATGCAACAACATTTGGGGAACATATCTTGTACTCAACATTTCCTCTAACAATAATACACCATACATTGCTTTAAGTTTAAATGGTAGTACTCTTTCAATACCTCGGCCCTATAGGTTGTATTTATGCTCATGGAACTTGTGCTTAGGTTGTATTTATGCTCATGGAACTTGTGCTTAGGTTGTATTCATCAATTATAAGGACTGCTAAATTAAGTCTGAATGTTGTCCCAACAATCATTCCTTGAAAAGTTAGTGCAAAATTTCATGCCAAAGTGATAAGCATCGCACATAAATTTCCTCTCTGTCCTGAAGCCCATGATTTGTATCGAATTCCAATGCTTTTGTTTACGACAGAAAATATGTAGCTTTATGACTTTTTCCTACTTTTTTTTTATTTTACAATATCAGTTATGACTACTTGTACTAGTTTTAATATTTGTTCTACAAATTCACTAGCTCATAGGTATTATTGTGGTATTTGGGCACTATCATGACCTCTATGAGTGTTAACAGGAGACAATAACCTACTCTCCCCAGAAATGTCAGGAGCACTATCTTCATCTCTCCAACTACCACGCATTGAATCAAAACTACTAGAATTATCCAACTCAGAGTACCACCCTTGCTTTAATTTATATGCTGCCCATGTAAATAATTGTCTTGCACACTAGCTCAGCCATTTCCTGTTCATGAAATTTAAGATTCCTTGAATGCTTGATCAAAGAGTTTAGAGGCATAATATCATCCTTTGTTCTTTTCTCCCTCTCCATGAAATATAATAAGAAATATCTCCCTCCATGCAAATTTTTAGATTCTACATAATTCTATTAACTTTCACATTAGAAGAGTCCAAATCAAGCATTTTTTTTCTTTCTTTTTCTGATTTCAATGCTAGTCTCGTCCTGATCAACTAGTTTGATGTATAATTTCTATAGTACCTTAACCCTATTTTTCAAACCTTAAGTAACCTTTTCAGTATCCTAATGTTGTTGGAACATAATCTTAAATACGGTAGTACATTGCCTAAACTCTTGCGTGATGAGGAATCTCAATGAACAATTCCCCACATCCAGTGGTTCCCTTGCTAATATCTCAAGTGAATGATACGTTTCAGCATTCTTTATAGCTGTGGATGGTTTCCCACTGAAGCTTTTGATATCCCATTCCATTTTATAATAGCTCCAATACCATAGCGCCTCTAGAAAGTGCTCTGCATTATTGAACATTTCGACTTATATTTTGTGTTTCATTCAGTGTTTATTGTGAAGGATTTGTAAATGCACTCAACTGTCTCTACGGCCATTTATAATAATACAATCACATTACTTTCCTTTAAATTAGATCAGCAAAATATCAAAAGCAGCTGAAAAACGATACAAAATCCTATTAGTATCAGCTTTAACAATCCATAACATAGTTTTGAAACTGATCTTTTATCTGTGGTATATGTTTTCATTCCTACATGTTTAACGCTAAACATAGGTATAGTTGTTAGTTGTGGAAGTCCAAGGATATTGGTTGGCAAGTATTATAACAATTGAAATCCAAGTTTTGAATATTCTACAAGACCTAGATTTAGAGGAAGTAGTGAACGAATAATAACATTGAAAGAGGGCAGGAACCACAATATTTGAGGTGTCAAATTAGAATATATATATAAAATCTAGGATATGCATAATTATGTTATAATGTATTATTAGAAAACTATATAAAAACTAATGAATTTGAACAAGAATAATTCTTCATTCAAATCAATTATTCTAAAGGTATATTGAACATAATGATATAGTATATATAAATACCTTTAAAACTAATAAAGTGACAAATAACACCTCTATATTATAACTATACCTTTGATGTTAACAATTATCTTATACTTTAGAGTTATAATTACTAAAATGTCTTCACACAAATTCTTTAATAGTAAAGTAAGTAGTTGAAATAATGTCCTAGATAATTTACTAACTAATTAGATGAAAAAGTCAATGTGCTAACTAAAAAGCTTGCAGACCTATAGTTTACTAATTAGTACGTATGCTAGCATCATCTTGCAGGGTTTCACTTTCAATCTGTTGAGGTAAGTGCTCTGCATGTAAATCCATCCTTTTGAATTCATTGAACACCAAAATGGTCAAATAAAATAAGAAAATAACCTGAAAGTATTTCCTGGATATAGGTGTGATTTGATTCTCCCAAAGAGACTGGATTGTACAAATCCCTGACCTTTTCAGGTTATGGGTACTTTTAATTTTTCTAACCTCGTAACCTACGAACAATTTTCATTACCCTCTGTCTTTGTCCTGCATTATCCTACATCCTCCCCAAGTTTTAACGTTTTTCAGCTTGGTTTCTTCCTCCTGAACCATTTTCCTTATTATTGAAAGATTCTTAATTTTCATCAATTTTTTTTGGACTTTTAGTGTATTACCTTATTGTTTATATTAGTGTATTACATTATTCTTTATATGATTAGGAAAACTTTTGATAATTTTATCAAAACCTTCAACATTTAAAATTATGATTTTACTGGAAAATGGTAAATGAGACTAAGATCAATATCAATACAAATTATGATTCACTGGAAAATGGTAAATGAGGTTAAGATCAATATCAAATGAGTTTAAGATCAATATCAATACAAATTATGATTTACTCGAAAATATTAAATGAATTTAAGCTCAATCTCAATACGAATTTGAATGAAATAAGACTGCCATATGACAACCATAACTTATATATTTTTGTGTAATGAGCCTCTATAAGAAGATGATCTTAACAATGCCCGCATCTTAAGTGTAAATAATCTACAAGCCAAAACTTATACTTTAGCTGTTGTTTCCTTCTCAAAGCCCCAGTGATTTCTTATGCTGTAGTTACACTTGGATATCATGCTAGTGCAGAAATTTAGCAGCTCATGAATAAGTTTTTTTTTTTTTTTTTCTTGACCACAGCAATTACTTGTACCCTTGCACCATTATGTGCCTTTAATCTTTTGCAAAACCTTGAGAGAAGTCAAAATATATACCTTATTATTGGCAAAATATATACCTTCCTTGGGATATTGTTCTGGTTTTTTTTTTGGTTGGTTAATGTGAAAAACCAACGTAGTTAGGCTGCCATTAAACCAGTTGTGTTGGGCATTTGAAGAAAACAAATATCAGACACTAGTGGAAACCTATTTTACCACTGCGTCATAAAGTTATACAACACACTGAAGAGGGCATGCTATTTGTTATGATTTGTAATGAAATGAATAGTCAGCATGAAGGTCCAGTGTTTCACGTAAATTTAAACTCCATTAAATCAGTTTTATATCATATCATGTTTTTTTTTAGCTTGAACTTTGATTCTAATCTCTTGAGGCCATCTAGTTTACTAGCCCTCCAATTAAATGAAATTTCTAGTTCAGTTTGTTTTGGTAATTAAATAATATTTCTAGTTCACTTCGTTTTAGTTAGTCGTGGTATCCTGACTACTCACATAGGAAAGGAAGAAAACCAATTATGTAATAATTTATTATATTATTAGTTTATGTTATCTAGTTAATTTTGTAACTATGTATAAACAGTTTTAAATCATTAACCTTTTATTTCCATACTATTGGTCTAGTTTCTTATTGGTATACTAGCTAGCACAAAAAAATCATCTAAAACCCCACATACTCTTCACGATACTAATCACTATAATCCATATAATTTTGACGATCTATGTGTTCGTAATTGTTTTAGAAGGGACCTCAGTTCAGTGCTCGCTTAAAAATTGCAGCCGCCATTGTCTACAAATAGTTACCCAACATTGAAATTGATCACAATCGCTGAAAGTCGACAAATGTCAACTGCCACATGTATTTGGGTTGGACGAGTAGAAATGTGTCAAGCCGCATGAAGATCACATGGCTATTCATGTGCCACCTCCACACTTGTAAATTTATTAAAGAAATGTAATATAGTGCCACGGATCCAAACGTCAGGTGGTTTGTCGTAACCACCGGAGAGCAGGTCCCCGTAGGTCGAGACCGCCGGAGGTTAATACCTAAATTGTAATATATATCCCGCGGGTTATATTAATTGGTGAATTAATATATCTATATATATATATATAACAAGGTTTAGTTAAGGTTGTGTGTTAGGGTTGCGTATCTCTCTTAGGATTTAGGTTGTAGGAAGAATGTAATTGAAGCCGACCGGTGTAATTTTGTATAAAATGTACAGAGGCGGTGCCATCCTTGGCATCTGGAAGTCGACGTCGTGATTAATTCTACCAACAAGAATTTGGATGAGATGCACAGCAGCTCAGGTTTACATGAAGCTGTTGGTCCAGTTCTTACAGATTCTGGGTTTTCGCTAGGCACTTTCATGTCCTTGCAGGTGAATCTACATCAAATTCGGCCATGTCTTTTGAGCATCATACTCTATGTGGTCCCTCTTCTACATGCTAGTTATGGAATTTGTTAAGAATGCTCCTTCTTTGAGTTTCAACCTTCTTTTAGGGAAATATCTCTGAGCATTCTGAACAATTCGGTTCCAGTTCTAATATTTGGTACCTGCGACCTTGATTTTCTCTAATGAATGGCATCTAATGCCACTAAATAGGCGTTCTATACACATGCTCTGAAGCAAAGATTGAGTAACACGATTTTGCCCCAGAGGTCATATTAAAAGAACTAATTTAAAGATTCACGAAGGATAATTGATTTGGATTGATGGGTATAAGGTTAACATGAGCATCCGACCTTTCTTTTGAAGCAGATCTAGAATTGTTTTGACTTCCTCGCAAGTATGTTGAGCATTGATCAACCTTAATTTATAAACCCTATGTCTAAGGCATTTATTTATTTATATTATTCTTTTGGCTGCTAATATTCACATATATTCTCCTTGCAACAATCATCCAAGTTCAAGACTCAAACAAGCGAAGTTCTAAAGTGATTTACTACAGTTTCAGCCCTTGTATTAGGGAAACTCTTGAAGCAATACCGTAACTGTCTAGGGCTCAAATTCAAGGACCATCCGAGGACAAAAAGGCATGATAAATCAGAATGTTAGAGCAAGTTGGTTCAAAGAAGTAACATGAATAGATTTCCCTCTAAATTCCTGAAGCCTTTGGGCACCATCTAAAGGTTCTTGGCCCCATACTCCGCAACTTGATTAGCTTCTTCCTTCTCTGCAGCAGACCATAATTGACTTGAGGAACTCGCATGGACAGATATTGAGATTCATCTTGCAAAATCACTTGAATTTGCTTACTGTTTTGTCCAGCTAGAGCTCAATATTAATGAAAACTTAAGAGAATTTGTGGCAGTTGTTCTAGTGTCCTTCCATTGACCTGGCTGTTGGACAAGGACAGCTAAATTCACCAATGGTTTTGATTAAGCATGGGCTATAGTAGTTACTTCTAGGGCCTGTAAGATCCCAAGGGTTTGAAAACTGTAGTTACTTCTAGGGCTTGTAAGATCCCAAGGGTTTACTACCTCTGATACCAAATGTAAAGGCTATAAATAATTTTAAAACAGCTACTTACTCTGAACAGCGTATGAAATTTTCAAGAACCTGCTTTAAAATTTAATAAAATTCCATATTTCAAATTGATTGATTTGATGAGAAGTACTTACCTGGTTTCTTGCAGATGAAGAGCCTTCAGAATTGCTTCAGCTCGCTCCCATTACCAAAAGACCATAACCTCCCAGCAAAACCAAGTACAACCTGGGTACTCAATCCAGATTGCTTTTCAATTTCTGCAATCTGTTCCCCCTTGCCCAAAAACTTCAGAAAAAGCAAGGCTCCTTCCCACTTTGCTTCTTCCCACCGTCCTCGGATTCTCCGTTCTTCCTCCTTTCTCCATTGTTTTGTTTTTTTCCCTAGTTCAAATCCCCTCCAAAACTCCTTCTACCTCTAAATGTATCCTTCCTTGGCAGTGACCGCTCTCTCCACCAATGAACCCAGTGCTTCCATTTGTAGTGACACCTTTTCCCTCTACGTAACGTGAGTCATATTCCTTTAAAGGTGTGGTTATATTATATTTAGGATTTTTGTTTGTTTAATATAAATGCCCTAGGTTCATACTAGGTACTTTATTTTGATTTACTTTATCATTTTAATAATTTATTAATATTTTGGGATATATAATTATATAACCATATTTAAAAATTAACTTAATTTTTACATCTATTTCTTTATAACCCTTTTTACTTTATACTTTTTAAATTTATATCATTGTATTTGCTCATTAATTATGATGCATTAAGTAATATGCATGTTGATGGGTGAAGGTAACTTCTATTTGAAGGAGTGTCATGATATTCAACATTTATAGTTAATTTTAGAATATAAATACTAGTACAGTGCATGCGATACATGCATATGTAGCTATCATATGCATACTAATATTCTTGCGCTCTCTATATTAAAGATGGGTCATTACACTATTAACTAACCACTTTTCCTAAGTTAGACTTAGGGATTATTTATGGTCAATTAATTTAATTAGGCCATCTCTAGGTGGAATTTCCATAAACAATTTCTAGGTTTTGGAGAACTCCCGTGTTTTAGCCTCTCCACAAACTCTTGAGACTAGCCATTCGATGCTTCAATAACTAACACTCCCTCTTAGTGAGGAAAGTGTTCTAGTGTTGAACTACTCCAACAACCTGACTCTGCATCATCCTCCATATGCTACTAATGTCTACCCACTGTGACTGTCTGCCACTACCCGCCAACCATAGCGCAACTCTGATGTTGCATCTGTGCTATTGATGACACTGTTGTACTATCTGTATTGTTGCCAACTCTGGATCTGCACTACAACTCCCTCTCAATTGTTGTTGCTGCTATTGCAACTACTGCAACTAAGAAGCATTTGAAATACTCTACCCCTGCTACTGAAACGAGTTCTCTACCATACCCATATGTTCTCTGAAATAAACGAATTTAGCTCTCCCTAGAGCTTTCGTGAGTATATCTACAACTTTCTCATCTGTGGAAACATATTGTAGTTGGACTGCTCCATGCTGCACATAATTTATGATGAAATGACATTGAATATCTATGTGTTTTGACCTGTCATGAAACATTGGATTCTCAAAAAGCTTGATGCAACTTTGATTATCACAATAGCCATTGGTCACCTCCATCCTTTGCTTTAACAAGCTTACTAGCAACTTCCGAAGCCATATAGCTTCGCACGCCGCTGTGCTAGCTTGCATATACTTTGCCTTTGTAGAGCTCATTGCTATCAAATTTTGCTTCTTGCTACACCAAGAAACCATCCCTGATCCAACACTAAAGCAGTACTCTGAGGTACTTTTCCTATCCACTAAACTGCCTGCACAATTTGCATCTGTGAACCCACACAATCTGACATCATTCCCTTGGGTATATTTCAATCCATATGCTATTGTGTCGCATATATACCTGTAATATTCCTAAATAGGAATATAAGTGATATACAAAGCATGCAAACAATCTAGTAATCAAAAAAACGAAATATACATTAAGCACCTTTGGAAACACTGGAAATAGAGAACTGTTGAGCCATTTTATTACTTCTTCAGGAGCAAATACAATAGTACAATACAATGGTGCACCTAAGCTTGTCTCAATGGACAAGCATGACAAAACCTAGGTGAGAAATGTTGAACTAAAGGCTGCTACAACTGTTGCACCAAACTGAACTGCGTTTCCCCAGGAAACTGTTATGTCTGCTAACTTCGAAGGGTTGGAATCATTGCCTCCTATGCTCAGAAAATTATGATATTTCAGCTCCTTTCTCCTTGGCCTAAACCTAGAAAAACCCACGAAGGAATTGGCCAAATGTTGACCTAAGAATTTTGGCCCAAATTCCCCTTAGCTCTTCTAATTGTCGGCTCAGTTGGGACCCTTGTTTGACCTGTTAGATCTGCCCAGAAAATTCTATTAAATTTGGAGTGTGATCCTTGCTCAAAACCCAGAAAAACCCAGAAAGTAATTTGGTTGGTTTAGACTTCTGAAATTTGACCCCCTTGGAGTCCAGCTTCAACTGCAACTGAAAATCTCATCCTGCTGGAATTTGCCTATAAATCCTCCTGGAAATGGACCCAAAGTGTTGAGTTGCCCTCTGTTATCAATCCACTGACTTCCTGGATGGGCTTCCGACCTATGGCACCTGCTCCTTAGCTCCACGAAATTGTTGGATTGGCCCTCTGCGTTGTCCCCAAGCCAAGTAATTCGAACTGTTGGGATGTTGGCTTTGTTGACTCCGAAAATCACAAGAAAGGTTGACCTTTTGCTTCTCTCCCAGTCCTCTAACTCTCCCGGCAAATTCTTGATCACTAATAGCTCCAAACTCCCCCTGTGTATTCTCTAGCTAGCCAGAAATACGAACTCCCTATTGTGGCTGAATAGTAGTGTTGTAACACACTCCTAGAACTCCTGAAATACTTATGGAACTATCTCTCTAGGGCGGGCACGAATGGTCCTACGAAGTAGAGGTTGAATCTCCCGCTTGAAAGATTCGTGGTCAAGTAATTTTGATTGCAAGGTGTAAGAATGAATCCAAAATGAGAGATGCTCCCTCCTTATAACTCCTTGGGCCTCCCTAGCCTCATGTGGGCCCCTCCATCCACCTATTCGAGTTTCCCTCCAAGCTATTCGAATGGGACAATTCGAACTCCCATGTGTGTGGCCCCCACGTTCCACTAGCAACCAAATAAAGATGAATTGCCTCCTAAGTCCCTAAGTCGAAAATGATGGGTTCTCTTCCTTAGCCAAAATTGTGCAAAATTGTCTACCAACACCCTGTTACAAATGTATTTGAGAAGGGACATGACAATACCTAAAAATGTGCCTCGATGCTATCCAATGTATCCTCTTCGGCTCCACCATAAACTAACTGAGGGTATTGTTCGCAAAGAAAATATCTAGCCTAGTGTTGACTGAATACATGAGAGAACCAATGAGTTGTCTATACAAGGTGGGGTCAACATCCTTCTCATCTGATGCATACATCTTCTTCTAGTCGGTATCATGGGCCTAGACACGGGTCTACAATCTTGCATTTTAAATCTCTTCAGAATATATGTAGCATATCTCCCTTAACCAAGGAAGATCTCCCCATCCTTCTGCCACACTTCCAATCCTAGGAAATAGTGCATCAACCTCAAATCCTTCATATCAAACTCTAATGCCAAGTTCCTCTTACAGTCCTCTATGAGCCCTGATGACCCTATCAAGAATACATCATTCACATACAATACTAGGATGAGTGGCTCATCCTCTACCATCATATAGTAAAGGTTGGGATCAACATCACTCTCGATGAATCCCATCTACTGCAAGTAACTTTCAATCTAACCATACCATGCCCTAGGAACCCGCTTGAGTCCGTATAGAGATTTCTTCAGTCTGCACACATGTGTGCACCTCTCATGAGTCTTGAAGCCCTCTGACTGTTCTATTCATCATCATCAATCAACTGTTAGTCATCATTTTGTATTACAAATCCTGCAACCCTGCAGGGTTACTGTAAAAATGATTCTAGTATGATGAAAATAAAGCCATGTAAAAGGCCTAGGTAGCTTAAGATTTTGCAAGAGATTTTTCAATCTAGGGAGTTTTTTCCTTAGCTAATTATTAGTGTTTCTCAACACTAAATAATTAGTTAAGTTTTTCTCCCAAATATACTCCAAAGCTAGAGTGACGTTTGATGGTAAAGTCTTAGGTGAACGTGTCTGGAATTGATGTAAATTGTCATACTAGATCATCTCTAAATTTTCACAAAATTGGGTTCTCTAAATGTCAGTTTTTAATTTCCCACTTGTCATGTTTTTTTGATAATTATTTGATGTAAAATGTAATAAGTAATGTCTATAGAAGTTGTAGGGAGTATGAGTGATCAAAATTAGACTTCTACACCTCAATCTTCTATCTAGACAAACTTTTAACAATACACTCCATCGTCCCATTCATGCTGCAGGGATCCACCTAAACCCCGCACTTTCTTACCCCTGCGGATTCCTATTTGATGCTGAGATCATGGATGGATTCTTCACCTGTGTTCAAAGGATGGTGCCATCGCCAGCAGAACGTGCAGAAATCTCCAAAGAAATGGAGATATACAGGATGGCAGGTGGCACATTTAGCTTTGAGATGGCTTTGGTTGATAGGAAGACTAAAATTCCAGGTATTTTTTAGTTTGTTTCAAATTTCATTGTCTCTTCAAGTTCATAACTTCATACTTTGCTTTAACTTTCAAATTTCATTTGTTTCTTATGTTTATCTTATTCGTAGTTTTGTTGTAGATGCATGGTGGAGAAGTTATGGTGCTAGAGTACCCCATCTGCAAAAGCTTACCTTTCGAATCCTCAGCCAAACATGTAGCTCCTCAGAATGCGAGTGCAACTGGAGTGTATTTGAAAAAATACACAACAAGAAGCGCAACAAGTTAAACTTAAAACTTAAAATATTCCAAATTTCCAATTAAATTTTTGAATTCATTAAATAGTATTTTTTTATAATTATTATTTTATGATCTTTGTACAGGTTGGAGTCCCAGCGACTTAATGACAAGGTCTACGTCTACTACAATCTTCGATTGTGGGTGAGGCAACTTGAGAGGTTACCTGATATGGAGGCCATCTCATTGGATGGGATTGACACCACTACTGCATGGAGGGTTGAGGCCAAGAGGCCTCTCATGGAGTCTATCGATGATTGGTTAAAGCAGGAGGTAGTGGAAGGCGTAGAGGGGATGGAAGAGGAGGAGGAGGTGGAGGAGCAATAGGAGGAGGAGGTAACACCACCTACCCAGGCTACTCCTACCACCAGTAGAGGACGTGATCCACCTCCTGTAGCTCCTAGTTCTTCAGCTTCTAGAGCACAGCAGAATCCACTGCCAACTCCATCGACATCTAAATCTAGAGGGAAAGGGAAAGCTATTGCATTTTCTCGCAAGAGGGGCAGAGGAAATCAGTAGTATTACTTATTTGGTTCATTTCATTGTATATGACATTATGACTCATGATATGAGATACATTATTATATTTTTTGTTAATATTTTGAGGCTGAGTTGGGACTCAGGAGTCAGGACTTACTATTCAAGACATGATTCACTATTATGTGTGATGTAGCACTAGAAATGATACTACACATCTTATATATTAGTTCTTTTATCATATTTATGTGTCAATGTATTTATTTTATGTAGTAGATGCTTTAGAGATTAAAAAAATTGAAAAAAAATGCATATTTTTGTATTTTCCGGTTTTTTTCCGATTTTTACCCATTTTTTCCCGATTTTTACGATTTTTTCCAACTTCCCCCCCTCGTCGATTTAATCCGATTGCGATTTTCGCAACATTGTTAATAATACAAACCCTCTATATGCTGCACTAGTTTTCCCACATTGGATTTTTCCGAGGACGTGTTGTCCAAAAATAACGATGTCCCTTGTGTGTTTGTCTCATATTTGTTTTAGTTTATGATATGTATGTCAGTGTACTCTGTAGTAGAGTTTTTCATCATTGTTTATAAATTAAAGAACTTGTTGAATGTAATAACAAGTAGGAGATGATAAACCAGTGATTGCAGTAGGATTTCTGTTTGTAAAGATTCAAAAAAATTCACAGCTCCAACTTTGATAGAAGGCGTGTGATCCTAGACAGTATGGCCAAAAGCAGATCCTACGTAGTCATGCATGATGTAGAGCAGGATGATTTGATCCTTCAAATATGCCAATTCTTCTTCACAAACATCAAAGAGCAAAAAGCCAACATGCAAGGTATCACTTATCTTCATTACTAGTTGAAGGCGATGTTACTCGCAAATAGTTGCAAACAAAATTGTTAGCCATTTGGAAGAAGGCATAGGTTGACTCACCAACTGCTTATGAGCTAGCCAAAAGGGTGGTTGAGCAAAACATGAGATTCTTCAAAAGACATCTTACCCAAGAGAAGTTGCGGAGAATTTGTGGTGACCAACCATGCAGCAAGAATGAGTTGAGGAGAAAAGGTCTTTGCTTTGTTTGCAAGGAACCTTGGAGACCTGACCACTCATGTTTGGGTGACACTAAGGAGGTGACAAGGGTAGATCAAAGGGAGATTCCTCCTGACTTTCAGGATGAGGATTATTCTCTTATAGTTGAGTCCATGTGTTCTCACGATGACTCCTCTAAGGAGCATGAGCAAACAGGTGTTAGCAGCTCAGATGTGCAACCACGTTTGATAGAGGTGTATGACGAGCAGTCTATAGACCCCATGGGAGACATTCAAGGAGATGAGTCACCCGTGGTGATTCATCATGAGCAGCGTATGGTGGGGGATGAGGAGGATGATATGCACAGTGCGTGTGATGGGCCATTTGTGGAGGGTCGGTTAGCCACTCATGTTGAGGCCATGATGGACGATGAGCAGTTGTCCTTTGGACCAGCCAGTGGTGAGGAGCAGACAAATGCACAGGAAACTAGCAGCGTTATCGACACTTATCATTAGGAGGTGCTAGAGCCTAACAGGGAATCTTTGCAGGAGATTGGTAGATTGGAGGAGCATAAAGTTTGCAGTTAGATGAGTGGGGATATTCTAGATATGATAGTGCATCCATCTATGGGTCCACCCATTGATGAGGTGCAACTAGGTGTAGTGGCAGCCATCAGGGTTGTAGTATGTACTAGCGGCAGCCCTCTCGAGGAGTACATGGACAGGGCTTATGACACCATTTTCACACCTTTACCCTTCCGAGAGGGGTAAAGTTTTCCTTGTTGGTTGATCGGTTG
Organism: Pinus taeda; assembly: GCA_000404065.3. NCBI lineage: Eukaryota > Viridiplantae > Streptophyta > Pinopsida > Pinales > Pinaceae > Pinus > Pinus taeda. Next base: position 232,023 of record APFE031252355.1, read on the forward strand.
GAGCAACAAGAGTGAAGCATGGACCAACATCCACCTAGTAGACTTATTCTATACACAAGTTTCCATGCATTAGATTCTTCCCACGAGCTGGATTGGTGGTAGATCATGAGTCAGTACCCTACTGATGGGGCGATATTTCTATTTAGAGACATAGTGCAGTAAGAGCCCTTAGATGCGAGGGATACTGCATATTTTAGTTGGCAGTGGGATGCAGGTCGACAGCTCTTCAACATTCCAACCCAACATCAACAGAGTAGGATTGGTATTGGTTTGTGTCAGGGGTTGGATTGGAGAGAAGTGATGAGTTGGTATTTGATTGATGGAGCATTGTCTACAGCCAGAGCCAAGGCACAGTTGGAGCCATGGGATAGGGATGTCATTGATTACCCTTGGTGGCATTGGGATCTAAAGGGATCTATTGATGGCAAGACGAGTCAAATTTTAGTCTGGGATCCAGGCATTAAGGGATTAGTTCATGGTTAGGTGGCACAGAGGCATGGTATCACCTACCGGTTTGTATGGGATCTAGGTATTGGTTCTCAGCTGCACAGGACCACTAAGATCGTCGACAGATGTGGATTGCTTGAGGGCAAGCAATCTTGGGATGGGAGTATTTGTCATGTTCCTTTTTCTAGTTTCCCTTATAGCGTGGTCAGGATGGACTTCCATGGTTGGAGGCAGTTAGGTCACAACAGCAGGTTTACTTCATCAGTGGGCCCAGGAGCCTTTAGAGGGGCTTTATAGGGTTTTGAGGAGTTTCTTTGGTATCTAATGGCATTCGCTTGGCATGTTCCATCATTCGCATGGCTTTCCCTTTGATCTATTGCATTCTGGCAACTTTTGGAAAACAGGGTTATTATGGAGCTTAACTCAATTAATTATGCTTAAGGTGGCATTCCGAGAGGAATACTTGACGGAACACCTTAATGTAATAGCTCATTGGAAGCAGAACGAGAAGATTTACAGGATGAGATGGTGGGAAGTGGCTTTTGATGGCCTGAAGAGGAATGCTAATTGATTTACCATTTTCCCGCATTAAAAAAGATATCTTAATTGAAGTAAAAAGAAGGAAATGTGCTCAATGATTAAAATAATAATAATAAATAGGAGCTTCTAGAGGGGTCCATCAGAACTATAAAAAGAGGAGGAGGAGGCGATTAGAGGACATCTTAGATTGTTGACATTTTCCGTTGATGAGGTTTGGAGAACCTAGTTCCCAACTTCTATAGCCCTAGGACGCAAACCCAACACTCTTGAGGAGAATTCACTCAGAAATCTCATCATGTTCCATTGGAGTTTTGGAGAGAACAATTTTTCCGTAGCTGGTTTGCAGTAGTCTTCTTGTCGGACCATCTACATCATTGCCAAGGTCATTCATCATTTGGATCAAAGATCTTTTTCTGGGTTCTAATCCGCTTGCTTGGCAAGCTCAGGTTCCAGACTTCCAGTATTCCTTCATGTCGATGTACTCTTTCCAATGGATTAATAAAATGGCTCAGTGATTTCATTGGCGTTTATTTGTGCATCAAGTTGCTGGTTGTGTGTTTACTTGCGATTATTTTGTTGTTCAAGATCATTTCTGGTATCTACTATTAAATTTTCCATTAGAGATATTTCACATTCAATGGCAAAATTCAATTTGGGGTCAGTCCAGTTCTCAAGGAAGATTTCCACATTGGATAGGCAAGAAGATCCCAAGTACATCTAGGGAAGTATGAACTTGTTGAGTTAGCTCTCATTATGGTTTGTAACAAAGATATCTGAACCAATGAAAAAGCTAAAGGGAAAAGAAATGCACATTGCAGAAGCTCTGTACGCTTTGAAGGTGTATAGGTAACTGTCTCCTGAGTCCAACATTGAGCATCCTATACTAGAAATCATTCCAGTAGTTTTTACTCAATAAGGTTTGATCATCAATGGGGCTTACAGGAAAACCCTAGTTTCACTTGATCTAAGTGGCAATTTGACAAATGAATTTAGTAATATAAAATTTCAGATTTTGAAGGCATAAGAAAAGTACCAATCAATGTTGCAGAATAGATGGGCAAATAAGAATCCTTAAGATTTCCTTTGAAAGAGAAATCTCTGAATTCTTAGTGCAAAAATGTTGAAAATTAGTTATTAAGACAGATAGAGGTAAATTCAATGTTACCCATTCTTGTACAGAAGCTCTTTTCAAGGACGGATAATGTCTCCTCAACATGTTTATTAAGGTAAAATCCATGCACACATATAGTGATCACCACCAGCAGGCTATTGTCAACCTCAAGGATAGTCTGCTTAAAACCATATCACCTTATCATTAGCATCCAGTCCAATTGATTTGTATCTACCATCTTTTGTTGCTGAATCTTTGGTTCTCTCGCCTTTTAGGGCATGTCAACAGTTATCTTTTAATGTATTTAGTAGCACAAGTAAAGGAAGCATATTATATTTGTAGTGGCAGTATTGTAGAAAATTTTGAAGGTCACCAGTTCCTAGCAAAACTTAAACTAGCCCAGTCTAGTGTTTTGAGAGATTTACATATATCTATTAATTTCTGAGAATAAAATGATGATCTCAGCACCTCCTGAATAAGAAAAAAAAAGCATGCGCTTAACGTACAAAAAGTTACAAGTCTTATATATCTTCACATACTTAGGAAGAACCAACCATGTATCCATAATTAACCATGTATCCATAATTACTGATGTGTCAAGAAAAGAAGGTTATAAAGTTGGCACTAGATGGCAGGAATGACTTGATGATACAAAGGACATGGACAAATGTGAGAATTTGCCATAAATTCCTACCATGAAAGGGAATCCATCACTTTTGCAATGTTGAATGGTTATATGAACTTGAGAAATTAAATGATCTATAGCAGTAACATTTTAGCATATAATGTCTATGCAGATAATTTAGGGAAATCCCTAAGTACAATTTGGAAGTTGGATGTGTATGTTAACTTGTATTTAATATTATCCTAAATGTTCAGTCAGTAGGACTGCATCCCAGTCTTACTCCTGAGAGACAGTAGCACATTATACTGTACTATGAATTATTTGAATTTTGAAGACAATATTTCCAGAATTTTGATAAACAGGATCTTTACCTAATGTAGCAGGCATGTTTGACTGCAGAAACACTCAGGTAACTACCAAACAAAGAATAATGGAAAACGAGTTTTACCCGGAGAAGATAAGTACATGCAACATGAACTGCATCAGAAGACCATGAACGCCCAAGTAATGTTCTAATAAGGCCTTGATGAAACCAAGTAGGAAACAACCCCACTAATGCTGCAAAGCAACTCACCCCAACACTAACAATTTGTGACCTGCAACATCAAACACATTCATGCAACACGAAATATATGATAATCACTTGACACCATAATACCTAGACTAAGTAATGATTTTCTGCTCACATATAAACACTACATGATAATAGTGATATAATGTCCCAAATGGGATATTTTGCTGATCATGCAGAAATTTAGCTGAACCAAAATTACACCATAAAAATTTCCATTTATTTTAACAGAACATTGCCATGTAAAAATATAACCAATAGCATACGGAAAATAACAACAAAATGAGCAGGAACAATCTCAGCTTAAGATTATAATAGAAACAGGGGTTTACATGTTGATACGACAAAATCGCTGAGATAGGAAACTGGCCTCAAGAATCTACTTTATTGCTATGTGGGGCTTCCAAACTGAACTGATTGCACTACTAAGCTCACCTATGAATTCTGGATGAATTCACCAAGGGAAGGTTGGTGCTTGCCCAACCTCACTGAATCACCCTAGGGTTTCCGTCCCAGGGTTACTAGTGAAGTAGAGAACCGGGTTCTCAACATCTCATACAAGGAGAAATATCAAATCTCAGATGTCCTCTAATGGCCTCCTCCCCCTCTTTTATAAATCTAAAGGACCCTCTAGAACCTCCAACTTTATTATTATTTTAATCATGGTGCAATTTTCCCTCTTTTATTTCAATTAAAATATTCTTTTCAATGTGGGAAAAAGGTAAATTGGCCACCATGCCTCCTCAGGCACTAAAAATCACTTCTAACCATCCCGTCCTGTAGATCTTCTCTATTGATTTGGGGTAGTATCGGATGTGCTCTAACCACGAAATTTGGTGGAGAGGCTAAGGCACATGAGATCTCCAATACCCAAAGGGTTTGAGCAGATTCTAAATAGTTTGGGAGATATTAAAATAATTAATATTTTTAATGGATTCCCTAAGTCTTGTTGTCGCACAGGTTGTCACGACAACGCTCAGACCGGGGGCTGTCACTCTGATCCCCGATCTCTCCGTTTAAGCCTGTCTCCCGCAGCTAAGGGGGGTGGACCCTGTAAGGAGATGGACGACCAACTGTGAACCAGTTGGTTTGGGAGACACAAAAGAGAAAAGCACTAAATGGATTTGTTTAATTTGATAGACCAGTGCCTTATGGGTTTGATGCTAAAACGATTACTTAATAGATGTTGCAGAAATGTAAACTGTGCACAGCAATCATTTATCATCAAACAACTTCGAACAATGCAAGATATCCAGCAAATTTAAAATGCTTTTAACAATGGTAAACTTTGAAAGATACAACCATGTGAATTTGAACATTAACCAGATATCATTATTCAAGGATGCCAAATCACATAAAAGATAAACATTAATCCCACATCAAAATCTTAGCCTCAACAGGAAAAATAAAACGCGATAAATCCCCGAGCTAACACTGAATCTGGCAAAAATTTCCCATGATATATTTTTTATGCTTTTCAGACAAATATTTAAAAACCAATAATTTAAAACTAAATGAAAAAAATCTAAATCTATGAAAAAAAATTATGATTTTTTTTAATTTTTTAACAAAGGAAATTTTTTTTTTTATGAAAAAAAATATATATATATATTTTATGATTTTTTTAAATTTTTTAAACAAAGCAAAAATAAAAATCTAATTTAAATCTATTTAAAACTAAAACTTAACAAAATCAAAATTAAAATCTAACCCTAAACCATTTCTCTTTTTATGAATTTTTTAACTTTTAAATAAAATCAAACTAAAAAAAAAAAATTTAAATCTAAATTAACACAACGCATATATATATTAAAAACAAAGCCTAAACTTAAAAACTACACGCAAATGTCAAAAATCTAAACTGATATATGTATCAACACATATATAAACTATGCTAAAACTAAAAAAAAATAAAAATAAAAAAAACGACGTGACTTAAACTGATCCGAAAAATAAAACTACACTACCATATAACTATGACTTTATAAACAAAAAAAACGCATTCGGTTATGTAAACCTGCGTTAAGCCAAACTCCACGACGAATACCAAAAATTGAACGCGACTGTGTGCTTTGCGTGCGGGTTCTGAGGTTGGGCGACAACAGCTTAATTCCCACGCTGGTTGGAAAACTCAGGCACAAGCTATTACACACAATTTTGCAAGCAATCAGATGTAGCAGGACGAAAATCTGATACCCATGACTTTGTTTGTGCAGGTCAGCGTGTAGGTGGATGGAGGCCTGGGGCGAAAGGAGAACGATAGAAGACGCAAGTTGGACAGACGCTTTGGAAAATGAGGCTGAGGAAATCGTTTGAAGGAGGAGCTGATAACACAAGGGAAAAACAAAAAAAATCGAGTTGTCTTCTGATGCGTATGCACACAAGTCGATTCAAGGAAAAGAGTGATAGCAGAGCACTGGAAATATGGCAGCGCAAAGGAGGGAGTGATGATGCCGCAGAGGAAAGGTAATGAATGCGTGAGGGTTGAAGGATATTACTAGGCAATGTAATAGATTCACGCAGATTGAAGGAGCAGACAGCGGATGGGAGATAAAGATTTGCTTGACGCCGGCAGCAAAATGAGAGTGGATGTATGATCTGACAGAAAAGAAGAGAGACAGAGGGAACATACAATAATGGAAAAATGTTGAAACTGCCAAAGGGTTTTGCTAACAGCAGAGAAACAATTACGCCTAGGTGTGGGTTTGGCTTGCAGATCCGTGGGGCTGTGTGATTTTACACAGCATAAATTTCAGTAAGTCAAACCCTGAGCAGCAGATAGCTCTGATAAACCTTGAAATTTCCTCAAAAGATTTGAGAATCCGTCGAAGACTATCCCTACAGCCTGCAAATCGCACAAGCAAAAGACCCGGAAATAATATGCAAAAAAAAAAAAAAAAAAATTAAAACGTAAAAACCCTACAAACTGGTCCAAGATTACAAAAATATAGCTCTACTACAGCCAGATTTGTCAATTATTATTGAAATATTTTCAGAACTTCAGATAGCTAATGAAATGTTTTTAGGAATCTCTCATGCAATTCAGAAAACAGATTGAATGATTAACCCAGGATCAAAACTAGCTAGGCCCTGCAAAAAATGCTTGTGGGAGTCGGTTGGTTCAACCTAGAACTTCCCCAATCACCCACTGATCTTCTTCAACAAGATATTCCTGGACAGCTCACTTTAACCATCAATAAAGAGAGAAAAAATAATACTAGATCTCCAATGCAATAGAGATACCTGCCATTACTTCAGAAACCCTAATACCATTCAAACCCTAGTATGTGAAGAAGATACCAATGCTCAACAATACTCTTCATTAAGCTGTTATTAATGGCTGAAAAATAAGATATGCAGAAAATGAAATGGCTCACAGCACTTCAAGAGAGTAACACCAGCAAGCTTTTGACCCCAAAGTCTTTCTTTATTAGCACCAGAAAAGTTTACAAGAGATCTTCTTCAGCACAAGACTCCAAGATCCAATATGATCTCAAATGACCCCTAGCACCCTATTTAAAGGAAAAAATCCCAACGGCTAGTTTGAGTGATCCACGTCAAAATGATTTCGACTGTCGATGAGGATCAAGACATCTCTTAATCTCATCCGTCGAATTTTTTAATGCATTAAAAATTTGAAATTCTCAAAATATTAATTATTTTTTAATTTATTTTTTTTAATTATTTTTTTATTTTTTATTATTTTTTATTATTTTTATTTTTTATCTTTTATTTTTTATTATTTTTAATTTTTATCTTTAATTTTTTATTATTTTTATATGGATCATCAACTTAGCCTTTGGAAAAAATTTCCCTAGGACCTAGGACTTAAGACCCATGAGGGGATTAAAACATTTCCTAACCCTCAAGACACTTTACATCATGACTTTTACAACTTTACATCTCAAGGGGGAGAACCCATTTGACATAGACCCTCATAAACCACCCAGTTCTGCGACCAAACATAATCTAACAGATTAACACACTAGGATTCTCCTAAGACTCTAATGACAAAATTCATTCCGGCTTTGGGGTCAAGTTGAAGGAAAACTTTGCCGATCATGGATCGGTGAGACGAAAAACCTTCCGAAACGTAGATTATCACTAGAAAATTAGGTCCACCTAGGTAATTTACATACATGACTCAGCTCTGCTAAGATTATTTACAATTCAAAATGCAGACTGGATTTACAACTTAATATGATCAAGAGAATGACGATGACTGTCGAATGGCACGGACATGTCGATCAAGCGCTATCCCTTTTTGCGAAGAAAAGGAGGTGTACTGCTTATGGGTAGTTGACACGCAGCGGTCAACAAGTCTAAACTTAGGGAAATTAAAATATTAATGTGAATTAATATAAAACTGTGTTAGAATGGTCCAAAAGTCATGGATCAAACCAGATCTAATCTTAGCCGTTGATTAGGGACTTAATCTCGGTCGTTGATTTGTCAATGAGAAAAGTATAAGAGGAGGCTTGAGGGTCACTTGGAGAACACACCAAGAGATCAAGATTTCGATTTTCTGGAACTAGATTTGCTGAAAAAGTTGAGAGAGTGATCTGTTAAATTTGGACAACTAGGTCCAAACTCCATGTTCTGATGCTCAGATTAAGAGGCTAATATTTTTGTTGGATTCCTCTTTCTGAGAGGTGTAAAATCCATATAAAAATAGTCTTAATCCGATGAGCAGAACTTATATTTTGAATTTAGTATTCTTAATAAATTATATGTGCAAGGTCAGCCAGTTTTGTAATGTAGGCTCACATGCCCAACAGATGTGCCACACACCCTCATTGATGGATATAAATACAGGAAAAGTTGGAGAGAATTTCATAACAACACAACTCACATCTTCCTCTCTCATCCTAAAGAGTACGAGCTACCTGGAGGACAAATTTCAGCCACACGTGGGAAGGACGAAGAGGACAGACCGTACCGCTGAGCTGTAGTACGATTTTCTGCTGCTAGGGTTTCGCAGAAGTTTGACCAGCGTTGACTTTGGTCAACGCTTGGTCCAATCAAGCTGAAAACTTGTGGAAGGTTCGATTTTTGAAGGCCGTACAACCTGGCACAAAAATCGAGGTCAAAAGGTTGACCGTTTTGCTGCTGCGTTGACTTTCAGCTGGCTGCCTCTGCGTTGACTTTTCAGGACATCGTTGACTTTTGTAGAATTGACTTGGGTTGACTCATCTACTGGTTGGAGGGTTGTTGTGACACATTTGGGCTGGCTGACCAAAGAAGACTTTGCTGGTTGAAGCATCCTGTTGACCGCCGAAACGAACACACACATTTTTCCTGTTTCTGATTTGTCTTCTGTAAGATCTGCTTATATGTTCTATCTGCATTTTGCTTAACTACTTGTATGATTGCTGTGAGAAAAGTGAAATTGCTCTTAGCATAGAACATTTACAAAAATTTACATGGTATCAGAGCTGAGGTGAAGACAAACTCTATCTATAGCAATCATCATCAAAGGAAATGGATTCCACTAAGCTTGAATTCAGGGAGAATGACAAGCTGACTGGAAGTGATGACCTCCATGCCTGGAAGATGATATTAGATCTCAAATTGGAAGATCATGATCTCCTAGATCATGTGACAGGGAAGATTCAAGAACCTCCATCAAATGCCTCTGCTGCTGTTAGAACCAAGTATAAGAAGGGAGAAATCAGAGCAAAGCTGCTGATCAGGGAATCCATAAATAAGAGTCTGGTTGCCTACATATCTGAACTAGGCACATCCAAGGAGATGTATGACAAACTGATACTTATGTTCCAAGTAAACAATGTGAACCAAGTGCTATTCCTCAAGAACAAGTTGAAGAATATGAAGAAGGGCCGAGACGAGTCTATTCAAACTTTCTTTATGAAGTTGACCGAAACCAGGAACAATCTGCTAGCTATTGGGGAGACAATAGCTGATCGTGAGATGGTTCTCACCGCACTTGGAGGACTTCCATATGAATGGCAAGTATTCACAACTACCATTCTCAACAATAATACCATTCCTAACTTTGATGAGCTTCTGTCTAGATGTATGCAAGAAGAAACAAGGATGAAGGAATTTGATAATGAAAGAAATGCTGCCTATGTTGCTCATTCCCGAAAGAAGAACTCTGGTGATTCTAAGGACAAAGGAAGGACTAAGACTCAAGAGAAGAAGGGTAAATGTTTCACCTGCCATAGGACTGGACACTATGCTAGAGAATGCCCCTTCAAGAAGGATTCTCCCGATAGTGACGATAACAACAACAACCGAAGGAATGGGAATCGAAGAAATGAAAAATCCAAAGGAAAGAGGAAGGCTCACTTTGGAGGAAACAATCAACCTTCTAAAAGGACCAGAAATACCAGGTATGAGGAGTCTAATGTTGTTGATAAAATAAATGAGTATATTCTAGTATCTGCTCTCTCAGCTGCATCTCCGCCCGACACTATGGATGTCTGGCTAATCGATAGTGGTGCCTCAAGACACATCACCGGATTCAAGGAAGCACTTTCTGACATGGTTGAAAGGGATACTAATCTAGAAATTATCCTTGGGGATAATGCCACTTATCCTGTGAAAGGGACCGGGACTGTGACCCTCCACTTGTCTCAAGGACAAGTCCTCCGTCTACAAGATGTACTCTATGTACCCAAATTGAAGAAGAACCTTGTGTCTGTATCTGCCATGGAAGACAAAGGATTCAATGTAACTTTCTCTGATGGAAAGGTACTCATGTGGAAGAAGAGCTTCAAGGAAGCTATCTCAATTGGTTTTAGAGTTGGTACACTCTACCAGGTTGGAGGGAGTCCGTTGGGAGCTATGACTTGTGATACTATCCGTCAAACCGAACTATGACACCGAAGATTTGGACACCTTCATTACAAGGCTCTTCCCGAAGCAAGGAAGGTGGTGACAGGGATGCCTGATTTTGGAAATAATCATGAAGGTGTATGTAAGGGCCGTGCTGAAGGAAAACATACAAGGGGACCTTTCCCCTCAAGTGTCACAAAGACATCTGAGATATTGCAACTAGTCCATTCTGATCTTTCCGGTATGTTGCCTGTAACATCCCTGGGGGATGTTCTTACTATATGACATTTACTGATGACTTCTCTCGCAAAACCTGGATATACTTCTTGAAGAAGAAGGATGAGGCTTTCATGTGGTTCCGTACCTTCAAAACCTTCGTGGAAAATATGACCTGAAAGAAGATCAAGATTTTGAGGACTGACAATGGCACTGAATATGAGTCAAATGAGTTCAAAATCTTTTGCAGAGAAGCTGGCATTAAGAGGGAGACTACCACTGCATATACTCCTGAGCAGAATGGTGTTGCTGAACGCAAGAATAGGACTATTGTGGAAGCTGCCCATACCATGCTATGTGACCAGGGTCTACCAAAGTTTCTGTGGGGAGAAGCTGCAAATACTGCTGTGTACATTCAAAACCGATGCCCTCATTCCGCTTTGGACTCCAAATCTCCCGAAGAGGTTTTCTCTGGTAAGAAACCTGATGTCTCACATTTTGGAATTTTTTGATGTCCTGTCTATTTTCATGTGCCGAAAGAAAAGAGAAGTAAGCTGGATGCTACTGGGGAGAAAGGAATGTTTGTGGGCTACAGTGAGACTTCTAAGGCATATAGAGTCTATGTACCTGGTCAAAGGGAAGTAGAGATAAGCCATGATGTCACTTTTGACGAAGATGCTTCCCTGAAGAAAGTAGTATATCTTCCTAGATCTGAAGAAAATCATGAAGAAAGACCTGGAAATCTGGAAGAACCCCAGGATGAGACTATGCCTGATGTTGAAGGGCCAATGGACCCTATTGATCCTTCCCCTTCTCTAGGAAAGAGGCCATCATGGCTCAGGGACACCCTCGAAGATGCTAAGGGTCATGCTGCCCCAAGGGGGACATTCCGAGAAAGCAAGAAGCTGTGTAGATACCAAGGGTATCTAGCTGCCATGAGTATTATTGTACAATATGAACCTGGATCTTTTGAGGAAGCCATCAAGCATCAAGTCTGGAAGGATGCTATGCATGAAGAATATGAGGCTATTCTGAAAAATGATGTCTGGGATGTGGTCCCGAGACCGAAGGACAAATCTGTTGTCACCACTAAATGGCTCTACAAGATTAAACATGGATCTGATGGGAGTGCTGAAAATTTTAAGGCAAGATTTGTTGCCCGTGGCTTCTCTCAAAAGGAAGGAATTGACTATGACAATATATTTGCACCTGTGGCTCGATATACCACCATCCGATCCAT
>APFE031252355.1:243583-309887 GCA_000404065.3 Pinus taeda
CCAAGGAGTTCACAGGCATCATACCAGATATGTCTGAGTGAACCAACTGCAATATATCAGAGGTCTTGCTATGGCTTGAGGGGAATGGTCCCCTTTTGAGCTTTCCTTCGGCACATCCCAGACATACACCTCTTGCTCTACTTTGAATGCGGGCATCCCTATCACCATTTGTCTCACATCGGGTAGAGCTTTATAATGAAGGTGAGCAAACCTCCGATGCCATAGTTCAGACTGAAGAGATGTGTCACAAGACATGACACCAAGTGGACTTCCTCTGACCTGATATAATGAATCAACTCGAAATCCAAGAGTGAAAGCATCCTTAAAATTCTTTTTCCATACACGCACCTTGCCATCGATGAAGGCCACCTTGTAGACTTTGTCTTCCATTACCGAAATGGACACCAGGTTCTTTTTTAGGTCAGGTACATATAGGACTTCTTGCAAATGAATTGTATTACCCTAATTCAATTGAAGAGTGACATTCCCTACGCCTTTCACGGGATATTTTGAGTTGTCCCCAAGAACAATTTGCAAGTTGGTCTCCTTCTCTATCAGATTAGAGAGAGCTTCTTTATAACCAGTGAAGTGCCTTGAGGCACCACTATCAATAAGCCAATTTCCCAGCGAGTCCGAGGGAGCAGTAGTAGAGAGGGTCGCTAGTAGATAATATTTATCTTGGTTATTATTAACAACGTTAGATTCATACATGGAGTTTCTTGCCTTCTTGGAGGGTTGACCACTTCCTTTATTCCGGGCATTCCTCTTTCCTTTGCCATTGAACCTGCCATTCCTTTGATTGCCTCGAGAGTGATTTTGATCATCGTCATGATGTGAGTCCTTTTTATCAGGGCACTCCCTTGCATAGTGGCCCATTTTGTTGCAATTGTAACATCTTCCTTTTCTTCCACCCTTCGGTCCGGCCTTTCCTTTAGATTTAGCCCCGTAATTGTTTCTCCTTTTAGCATGAGAGGAGAATGCAGCGGGATTGCCTCTAAGTGTAGGCATTTCCTGCTCTTCCATCCTTGTTTCTTCTTGAATGCATCTTGCCATCAATTCCTCAAATCCAAGAATTACATTATTGTTGAGAAGAGTGGTTCTGAATATATACCATTCAGATGGGAGCCCTCCGAGAGTTGTGATGGCTAGTTCCTTGTCAGGAATGACTTCCCCAATTGATAGGAGATCATTCTTGATCTCAGTGATCCTTAAGAAGTATGCTTGCATACTCTCATCTTTGCCCTTCTTAATTTCCTTCAGCTTATTCTTAAGGAACAAAACTTGATTTGCATCATTAACCTTAAATAAACTTACCAGTCTATCATAGATTTCCTTAGAGGTGGTCAGCTCGGAAACATAGGCCACCAAGCGCTTGTCGATAGATTCCCGAATGATCTTCTTTGCTTTGACTTCTCCCCTGGTCCACTTGTTCCTAGCAGCAGCGGATGCATTTGAAGGAGGCTCAACATTTCTGCCTCTCACATGATCGAACACTTCCTGCTCTTCTAATGTTAGATCGAGAGACATCTTCCATCCGTGATAGTCAGACTTCTCACGGAGCTTGTATTCAGCGGGGAAGTGTGATGAGGACACCATGAAGTCTTTGAGATTGCTTCAACAGCCTTCGGTGATTGCTCTTGCTCTTGCTCTTGCTTGGGCTTTGTCTTCACCTCAACTCTAATTCCATGTTAATTTATGGTATGTTCTATGCTTAGTGCAGATTACTTCGATTTCTTCTTATTAGCCACTGTTTAGCAATCACATAAGCATAAAGTAAAATGTTGATAGAACATTAATAGATCGACAGAAAACAAGCCAAGACAAGAGACACAAGATGTGGCGGCTAGCCAGGGACAAACCCCAATGCGGGGAAACCCTTTGATCAATTCTTCTTTAATCTTCAATAGTTCAACAGAGAGAAATAGTACAAATTCAAGAATCTGTAATTTTATGACAGCAGCAGCAAACCCTAAATCAGCAAAGTCAAATTTAGTCAAACAGCCCCGGATTGACCACTAGTCAACCTTGAAGAACTCGGTCTTCAACAGCAAACTTCAGCAGCCCAAAACAGCCCTTGGTCAACAGTCAAAACAGCAGTCAAAGATCAGCAATCTGTAGTGAGCCCTAACCAATCAACGCTGGTGAACACTAGTCAATGCAGCACCCAAACAGCATGTGCAGGTCAGCCCTTGGTCAACACTTCACAAAACAACCCAGCACTTGGTCAACAAAGCCCTAGAAAAGTCAACGCTACCCTAAACAGAAAATGTGTCCTTCTTGCACGTGTGAGAGAAGTTGCTCCTTCGCTGGCCCAATGAGATGAGGAGAGAGAAGATGAGTTGAGATGTGATGAGTGAATAATGAGTTAACCAAATTTGATTCACTAGCAGCTCAACATTCCAAAATACATCTTTATATAACTCATTGTCTCTTCATATTCCAACGAAGGGATTTGAAATTGAAACGCAGTCTCTTTATATTCCAAAGTTGTCTCCTTGTGGTCCACCCATTCGTTTCACATTCTTTCAAATTTTGAAGATCAAAACAAAACAATGCACCATTTTATATTCAAAAAGGAGTAACATAAGCCAACTCCATTGAGTGCATAAACCATGCCATGGATAAATGATCATAATCATCATTAATAGGAGGGACCTTAAAACGCAAGACATAAAATTTATGATTAGTTTGTTCAAATTGCAAGTTAATGATATTGCCATTTATAGAATCCAAAGAAATAAAACATGTTCTTTCCACTTCAAGATGTTTCCCAGTTTTCACCTCTCCGAACTTATGTTCAGTCTCTTTTCTTGTTTCCATATGCATCTATTCTGGAAGATCATTAGTTATATTAGTCAGTTCACAACTTTTGCTTGGAGAGGTATGCAACAATCAAAATGAATTGTTTGTATTGACTCCAACCAATTCTAATGCCCCTAGCCTCATCAAGCCAGAGCATAATGATTGATTAGTGTGCTCCCTTTCTTCTAGGAAATGTCCAAAGCGAGTTGACTTCTCCTTGAACTTACACATGGTTTGCTGATGCAGGTAAAATTTTGGATCCAAAAACCATTGGCAATCTGGTATCTAACCTGAGAAGTTTGATAAGAATATACTCATTGATGCAATAGATAGCCTCATCAAGCACTGTTGTGTGTAGCCTTTAGATCACTTACTAACTATCACAAAGTCTAATCTCATCTTTGCACTCCATAAAGTCTTAAAAGGTCATCGTTTCACTGTTATTTGATGGTGAAAATAGGCCCAAACCTATCTACCCTTATCTTCATCATAACTGAATCATATAGACATATGAACATAGGGTACCTTGCTGTAATTTGAGGCTTTATATGCTAATTAAACTTTGCCCATCAAAATACTCAATCAAACAATTCTGAAAGGATAGGTATATCACTGCCAAATTTACATCCACTGTTTAAAAAGGCTGCTTTTTCTCTAAGTTTGAATTGAATAAGATCATTATATAACAAGCTTTGATGGTTGCCTTTCTTCAGTAAATAAACCACCAACACAAACCTGTTCTCGTCAAGAATGTATATCTAGAACTTGTTTCCCTTCAAAATTGAAGTGTTTGTCGAATAACAGGTGACACCAACCACTCGTTCATATTTGAGTCTCGCCTTCCATTTGGAAATCTTCCATTCCTTTAAAGATTTTAGCTTCTCATCAATTTCCAACCTCTTGTTGAGAGATACTCCATTCATTTTTTCCCGCATTTCCTTCAGTGTTGCATCTTCAACACCATTTATATCTGACAAAACCCTGTCAATTGCAACATTTGTTGTAGCAGATACTAGAATTCTCATTGCTTCCCCACCCTTAAAAGTTCTTGTGAGAAAAAGTGATGACAACAGTCATAATGTCACTTTTCCCAGACCCAAAAATTCCATGTACAATACATATTTTTTGGAATCCTGAAGAATTATTGGAAAGTCTGAAGACTGGAGCTGCTCATGATTCTGCAGTTTGCAAAGTGTGATGCAATATTTCTTTCAAGGTTTGGTTTCTCCAACACATGGCAAATTTTTTGGTATATCAATTCTTTTGATGCACAATATTCAGTTGGTAAGGCTACCATGCCATCTAATGGTGGTAAGAGCTTATTACACATAAAGAAATCATGATTTCTTTGAATATAGGGCTGACTATATTTGAAGGTTAATTGTGGGTAAATAAGGTTACAACAGACATAAGAGAGTCCACTAGAGAAGAGTAGTGTGCATTTCTAGGGTTTCAAATGATGCAAGAGAGAAATGGGTGTAGGATTTGAGGAAGCGTCATATGCCAATGTTTCCTTAACATGCATTAAATAGAACTGACAAACTTGTGAGTGAACATTGGTTAGAGCTGTGACAAAACTAGGCAGAGGGGTAGCTAAGTGCGTTAGGCTCGCAAATTTGTCAAGTAAATACAAATAAATTCATATCTCCATAAATACTTGTCAGAGTCGGATAATCGTTAAATCAATCCTACACCTCTCGACGAGAGGAATAAAGGAAAAATATCAGCTGCCATAAATAAGATGACCACATGGAATTTCGCCCTAGTTAACAGTATATGGCCATTGAATGATGATTTGCAGCATAGTCAAAGGAATGATCAGTGGACATTAAGAATTCCAACAGATGCCTGAGTTTCAACAAAAATCAAAGGAACAACGTTAAACACATTATAAGAGTACTCTAGTGAAACTTCAGCATTTGAGGTTTTTAAGAAGTGATTTAGAATTTTGTGTATAGGTTTTGACATTCTTTGTACAAATTTCCCAGAAATGGCTGTCAATGCAAATTCAGAAATTTCATTTCAATCTTAAGGTTTACTAGATCTATTTCATGTGAATTTTCAGTTGTAGGGATGAAACAAAAATATTAATTTACAGCAGCAAATGCTTCAGTTCTCTTCATCCCAGTTAACTAGTCCAAGAAAATAAATAAATTCCAATTAAGTGTACTTCAATGCCAAAATGCTTCAGTCCATAGGGCACACTTCCCAACCAAATTACAGAACTGAAAATGAATTATTACAGTAAATTATAACAGCAGTAAATCTGGCCCTTTGTGTCCTATATATTTGTTAAATCAGTTAGGAAATTCAGTTCAATATTATGCCAAATCAGGATACATAACCATTGCTAGAATCTACTCAATCATGAAGATAGCATAAGCTGAAAATAAAATCTGTAAGTACACAAAATTTGGACAGATGGAACACTTCACACATACATATAGATAAAAGATGAGGTACATCTACACACCAACAGTTGAATACAAATTTGTACGAGTCAATCTCTCCAAACTCTAGCTAGGGAAACCATAAGAAAACCCTAGCCACCATCTCCTAGCTAAGAATGACTTCTTACCAAAGATCGTCACTCTGCCAAAGATCCTCAATAAGTTGGCATACACATTCACAAGTCCTCCTTGGTTCCTACACTCCAATTCCACAAGTGTACAAGGTCGTCTCCCTCTATCTTCTCCACAACAAGCATACCCAATAGCACTAATGTTTCCAAATGGCAGAAAATGCTAGTCTTCTTCTCTCGCAAAACCTATAGGATCAAATGCTTCTCTTGCTCCTCTAGGGTTTACCCCGTAATTTATACTTCTTTTCTCCTTATGGCAAAACCCGAACCCTAGTGCTCAAGACAGAGAGCAAATACAAATGAAGAAGAATACAAAGAGGTTAAGTCACTTTAGCTCTCACACCTCTAATCCAAGTAAGTATAATTATGAACAGAAAGACTCTCTTTTCCCTTTATTTATATGACATGTGAGAGAGGCTAACAGTACAAAATAGACCTGGTCCACTACAAGAAACTTAAGTACAAGAAGTTAGGTCCACATGTAGAGTGCTCCAACTCTAAGTGACACGTGCCAAGCTCCAAGGTATGCAAGTCCAACAAGCAAGCGTGCAAGGCTAAACATTCCTTTATAAAGGTTTAATGCTCCTCCAAAGGCCTCCAATTCTCCAATGCTAGCTCCTAAGCCAAATGTACCTCTAGATCCACCTCACCTCTAGGTCCACTTGTAGAGTCCTCCAACTCTATGTGGCACATTCCAAGCTCCAAGGCATGCACATCCAACAAGAAAGGGTGTAAGGCTAAACATTCCTTGAGAAAGGTCCAATGTTGATTTCTGGTAGCATCAGATGTGCTCTAAGTCTCAAATTTTGCAGAGAGGCTTAGAAACATGCATTCTCCAATACGCAGAAATCGTTTTGGGAAATTCAATCCTGAAACAGTTTTATTAAAATAATTAATTATTTTTAATAGGTCCCTAAGTCTAAACTTAAGAAATTAAAATAATTAATGGGTATTAATCTAAACTGTTGGTGAAACTTCTAGAAGAAGACAGAGGTCAAGTCAATATGATACTAGCCATTGATTAGGATCTAATCTGGGTCGTTGATTGATCAACGAGAGGATTGTAAGAGAAGGTTTGATGGGCACTTGGAGAACACACATAGAAAGAGTTCAGAAGATCGAATTTTTGAAACAGAGCAGTTGTCGGTGAGAAATTCGAAGTGAGCTTTTGTAGTGAGGGGCGGGGATAGTACCCGAAGGCAAATATTTCTCGATCGGAGAATACTTAGCAGAGAAGGTAGAGGGAGATCTAGCAGTGGCAATACAGAGCCAGAGGAGATTTGGGATGGGTGACCTCCTAGGAAGTCCTGGTTACCGGGCGCAAGCCCCGGAAGTGACGATTGATGCTATGTGATTCGTTCTCCACATTTCACTAGTTTCAATCCCACTTCTTCACCCCTGTGAGCATCACCCGATGCAATGAGTGCTAAGTGAACTATTCAAAAAAAATCATGAGAAATTAGTCAGTTACGACTACCTCTCATGGAAATGGTCATACGTTTGAATGACTTACTTAACGCAGTTGAATCCCAAAATGATATCTAATATAATGCACTGCGTAATCCCCCATACTTAGATATCAAGAGTCAAGGGATCTCTACTTGAATGGTTCATGAGGCACAATACTTGCTAAGGTTTTGCAAATGGGGTAGCAAGCTAAGTGGGCTTGATTATGGGGAAAAACTCCATAGTTAAGCGCGCTTGAGCCATAGGAGTTCTGGGATGGGTGACCTCCTGGGAAGTCCTGGTTACCAGGTGCAAGCCCCGGAAGTGATGATTGATGCTATGTGATTCGTTCTCCACATTCACTAGTTTCAATCCCACTTCTTCACCCCTGTGAGCATCACCCGATGCAATGAGTGCTAAGTGAACTATTCAAAAATCATGAGAAATTAGTCAGTTACGACTACATCTCATGGAAATGGTGTCATACATGAATGACTTACTTAACGCAGTTGAATCCCAAAATGATATCTAATATAATGCACTGCGTAAACCCCATACTTAAATTGAAAAAGAGTCAAGGGATCTCTACTTGAGTGGTTCATGAGGCACAATACTTGCTAAGGTTTTGCAATGGGGTAGCAAGCTAAGTGGGCTTGATTGTGGGAAAAACTCCACAGTTAAGCGCGCTTGAGCCAGAGGAGTTCTGGGATGGGTGACCTCCTGGGAAGTCCTGGTTACCGGGTTCAAGCCCCGGAAGTGATGATTGATGCTATGTGATTCGTTCTCCACATTTCACTAGTTTCAATCCCACTTCTTCACCCCTGTGAGCATCACCTGATGCAATGAGTGCTAAGTGAACTATTCAAACATCATGAGAAATTAGTCAGTTACGACTACCTCTCATGGAAATGGTCATACGTTGAATGACTTACCTAACGCAGTTGAATCACAAAATGATATCTAATATAATGCACTGCATAAACCCCCATACTTAAATTCAAAAAAGAGTCAAGGGATCTCTACTTGAATGGTTCATGAGGCACAATACTTGCTAAGGTTTTGCAAATGGGGTAGCAAGCTAAGTGGGCTTGATTGTGGAAAAACTCCACAGTTAAGCGCGCTTGAGCCAGAGGAGTTCTGGGATGGGTGACCTCCTGGGAAGTCCTGGTTACCGGGTGCAAGCCCCGGAAGTGATGATTGATGCTATGTGATTCGTTCTCCACATTTCACTAGTTTCAATCCCACTTCTTCACCCCTGTGAGCATCACCCGATGCAATGAGTGCTAAGTGAACTATTCAAAAAAAATCATGAGAAATTAGTCAGTTACGACTACATCTCATGGAAATGGCCATACGTGAATGACTTACTTAACGCAGTTGAATCCCAAAATGATATCTAATATAATGCACTGCGTAAACCCCCATATTTCTTTCTTATTTTGAATTTTATATACTCTCCCATCGAAAAAAATTATAATAGTAATTAACATTGTTGAATTCTTATACAAATTTGGTGTGATAATTTGTCTGTTTAGTGATGGGAATCAGTCTACCATATTCTATTAGTTGTCTGCTTCCTTTTTTTCCTCTTTCAATTTTCAATGTTTTTGTTTGCATGGAAAAGAAAGGAGAATTTTATAGAGTTCTAATCATTGACATGTCATTTGGGTATTCACTGAAGTTGTAATTGTGGGCATGATCCTTAGGTTTTTGGATGTCAAGCTGATGTTTTGGGTTACAGCTTCAATTCCGAACTGGTGGGGGATGCTGGATATCACCTTTGTATCATGGGGAAACTGCGATTACAGTCAATGAATTCCTTGCTCCACGCTGGAGAAAGGTAGTGAATAATAGCATATGTAGTGTTAGTTTATTCCTGTTTCCATTAACTTTCATTATCGGGACTAGACTGTGCTGATATTATTAGATTTTACCATTTTGCAAGAGGATTGTTCCAAATCTGTATTATTGGTACTTAATGTCAGTGTATTTTGCAAATGAAGTGGATTACAAACACTGTTCAGTGCTTTGTTTTAATTATATCATGATTTTTCTCCAAATATCAGTCCTTTCTTCCTGATTAATGCACCAATGTGACTTTGACATCTGCATGGAAGTCATTGACTTCCTAAGACATAATCTCTAGTGATGCATGTTGTTAAATTTGGACAACTAGGTCCAAACTCCATGTTTTGATGCTCAGATTAAGATGCTAATATTTTTGTTGGATTCCTCTTTCTGAGAGGTGTAAAATCCATATAAAAATAGTCTTAATCCGATGAGCAGAACTTATATTTTGAATTTATTATTCTTAATAAATTATATGTGCAAGGTCAGCCAGTTTTGTCATGTAGGCTCACATGCCCAACAGATGTGTCACACACCCTCATTGATGGATATAAATACAGGAAAAGTTGGAGAGAATTTCAACACAACTCAACTCACATCTTCCTCTCTCATCTGAAAGAGTACGAGCTACCTGGAGGACGAATTTCAGCCACACGTGGGAAGGACGAAGAGGACAGACCGTACGGCTGAGCTGTAGTACGATTTTCTGCTGCTAGGGTTTCACAGAAAGTTTGACCAGCGTTGACTTTGGTCAACGCTTGGTCCAATCAAGCTGAAAACTTGTGGAAGGTTCGATTTTTGAAGGCCGTACTACCTGGCACAAAAATTGAGGTCAAAGGGTTGACCGTTTTGCTGCTGCGTTGATTTTTAGCTTGCTGCCCCTGCGTTGACTTTTCAGGACAGCGTTGACTTTTGTAGAATTGACTTGGGTTGACTCATCTACTGGTTGGAGGGTTGTTGTGACACATGCTGGGCTGGCTGACCAAAGGAGACTTTGCTGGTTGAAGCATCCTGTTGACCGCCGAAACGAACACACACATTTTTCCTGTTTCTGATTTGTCTTCTGTAAGATCTGCTTATATGTTCTATCTGCATTTTGCTTAACTACTTGTATGATTGCTGTGAGAAAAGTGAAATTGCTCTTAGCATAGAACATCTACAAAAATTTACATGATCAGAATTGCAGCTAAGGGGCAGTGAATACAAAGGCAAAGACGCAGAGATAGTGTCGGGAGGATCAGCGCAGCAGCCGGGCACTGCCGAAACAGCCACGAAAATTGACGCAGAGGGCAAAAGCTGGAACTGTCGAGAACAGTCGAAACTACCGGGAACTGCCAGCACTGCCAGGAATGTTGACGCAAAGGGTAGAAGATGGAACTCCCGGGAACAGCCGGAACTACCGAACACTGCCAAAACAGCCGGGAAAGCTGACGAAGAGAGTAGAAGTCGAAACCGTCGGGAATAGCTAGAACTGTTGGGAATAGCTAGAACTGTCGAGAACTACTGAAACAACCGAGAAAGTTGATGCAGAGGGCAAAAGCCGAAACTGCCGAGAACAGCAGGAGCTGTGAGAAACTAACAGAACAGTCGGGAAAGCTGATGCAGAGGGCAGAAGCTGGAACTGCTGAGATTTTTTTCTGTTGGGCGAGCCGGATTTGGCTCCCAGATTGTATTATGAAACAGCTTAATGAATCAAACCCTCAAATAGCTGCATTGGTTTTCTTGCATTGGGTTTTTCTAGGGACATTAGTCCAAAAATAACGGTGTCATTTGTGTGTTTGTTTTTGTTTCCTTCAGTTGATGATATGTAATGTGTTGAGCATGTACTTGTGTTTATTTTCAGTGTTTACATGGTAAATAACTTGTTAATTAATCAGAACAAGTAGGAAGCAATAAATCAGAAAGTACATGGAGGGTTTCTAACTGTTAGATTTAGAAATTCCAACATGGTATCACAGCGTGGTTCCAAATCACAGGAGAACTGAGGACATCAGCTGAGCAAAGCAGCAGCAGCAAAAAACAGTTGTCCCGAGTGACAAAAGTTATTCCTAACAGAGAAGCAACAAGGAAGGTGTGACGTAGTGCCTATGTCATCAAGTTTGAGCCGGGAAGAGGATCAGCGCAGTGGCATAGGGGAGCAGACTCAACCTATGCAATGCTCGATTTCTCAGTCAGGAAGGATTGACACCAGTGGCTAGGAGGTGCGAATTTTTCTAGTGACAGGATTGCGCAGAGCATAGAAGCTCTAACCTTCAGTTTGTTAGGGCTTAGGAGGCTGTGGGTAAGTTGCAGAGTGAAGCTCGTGGGGTACTGTAGTCAGAACAATACTTAAGGGTACTATAGTCAAAACAGTACTGTAGTCAGAACAGTACCAAGGGTAGGGAGTTGTCGCCGAGGCGGATTTCTAGCCAATGAATCCAGATCAGTGGTGCAGTTGCACAGACGATCGGAGAGGGGCAACTTGACAGTTGGCAGAAAGATTTCCAGGAGGGAAATCGAGACTGAGAGGGAGTCCAGAAGAGAACTTCCAGACGAGAAGTAGAGAGACTCGGGGGAGTCGAACCAAGAACTTCCAGATGGGAAGTAGAGAGACTTAGTAGAAGTCGAACCGAGAACTTCCAGGTAGGAAGTAGAAAGACTCGGAGGAGTCGACATAGAAGAGTAGAGAGATGGTCGTGAATGGGATGAGGGATCAGGATAGGCTGGATGGAGCATCCAACTTTGTGGTCTGGAAGGCCAGGATCTTGTCCATTCTAGATAAACATCATATCAAGGCCTTTGCCTTGAGGGATGATGATTGTGCCATGAGTACTCATGTGCCACTTGAGAAGAAGTGGGGAGACATTGAGCTGTATTCAGGCGGACTACAGGCGATAAGGGGCAGGATCCTCGAGGTACCCAGCCTCTTGGATTACACCTTGCTACAGGAGCCTCGAAGAAGAGTAGCAGTACTGGCAGATGTCAATAGAGACAAATGAGGATGGAGCGACAGAGGTAGCTACAGTGCAGGATTCCCAGGAGAGTGCGAGGCTAGCAAACTGCAACAGTGCGAGAGGCACGGGAATGTTGCACAAGTGCAAGATGGCACAGAGAGGTGTGCAACAGTGCGAGATGCATGGAGTTGTTGAAGCAACGTAGAGGTCAGAGAGCAAGCACTTGCCAATGACAGAGGGAGCTTCAGCATCAGGAGTGCTTCTAGCTTGATGGAGATGTCAGAGTTTGGAGATCAATTACTTACTTCTCAATAACTAGGTTGCAGTGCAACAATTAGCAGTGGTAGTGCTATGGGCAGCACGATGCAACATAATGAGAGGTGATGCAATGCAGATGCAGCAGTGGTAGTGGCAGAGGGAGCTGTTGTACAGATGCAGCAGTGGCAGTGGCAGAGCCATGGGTGGCAGTACGAGATGCAACAGTACAGATGATGAGCAGCAAGCCTAGCATCAAGGATCGATGCCGGATGATCAAAGTAATACTCAGTAAAGAGTATTGCTAGAGCACAGTCATCGCTAAGAGAGTGTTGATTTGGGGTAGCATCAGATGTGCTCTAGCCACGAAATTTAGTGGAGAGGCTAAAGCACATGAGATCTCCAATACTTAGAAAGGGTTTGGGCAGAGTCTAAACAGTTTGGGAGATATTAAAATAATTAGTATTTTTAATGGAGTCCCTAAGCCTAAACTTAGGGAAATTAAAATATTAATGTGAATTAATATAAAACTGTGTTAGAATGGTCCAAAAGTCATGGATAAAGCCAGATCTAATCTTAGCAGTTGATTAGGGACTTAATCTCGGTCGTTGATTTGTCAACGAGAAAAGTATAAGAGGAGGCTTGAGGGTCACTTGGAGAACACAGCAAGAGATCAAGATTTCGACTTTCTAGGGCTGGGTTTGCTGAGAAAGTTGAGAGAGTGATCAGAGTTGCAACTGAGGGGCAGTGAATACAAAAGCAGAGAGGCAGAGATAGTGTCGAGAAAGTCAGCGCAATAGTCGAGAAAGTTGATGCAGAGGACAGAACCCAGAACTACCGGGAACTGCCAGGAAAGCTGACACAAAGGGCAGAAGTCGGAACTATCGGGAAAGCTAACGCAGGGGGAAGAAGCCGGAATTGTCGGGAACTGTCGGGAACTGCCGGAACAGCCGAGAAAGTCAACATAGAGGTCAGAAGTCGAAACTATCGGGAACAGTCTAAACCGCCAGGAATTGCCGGAACAACCGAGAAAGATGATGCAGAGGGCAGAAGCCGGAACTGTCAGGAACATCCAGAACTGCCGAGAACTGCCGGAATTGCTGGGAAAGCTGACGCAAAGGGCAGAAGTCGGAACTGCCAAGATTTTTCTCTGTTGGGTGAGTCGGATTTGGCACCCAGATTGTATTCTGAAACTGCTTAATAAATCAAACCCTCAGATAGCTGCACCAATTTTCCCGCATTGGGTTTTTCCAGGGACATTAGTCCAAAAATAATGGTGTCATTTGTGTGCTTGTTTTTGTTTCTTTCAGTTGATGATCTGTAATGTTTTGAGCATGTACTTGTGTTTATAATCAGTATTTAAATGGTAAATAACTTGTTAATTAATCAGAACAAGTAGAAAGGAATAAATCAGAAAGTACATGGAGGGTTTCTAACAGTTAGACTTAGAAATTTCAACATTCTCGTTCCGGTTCCAACAAGCTATTACACTAAGGTGTTTTGCCAAGTATTCCTCCTGAAATGCCACCTTAAGCATAATTAATTAAGTCAGGCCCATTAGTAACTCTGTTTTTTTTTAAGTTATCGAAATGCCACATAATGAAAGGCAAATTGTGCGGATGATGGAATACACCAAGCGAGTGCCAACGAACCTCATAAAAACTCCTCAAAACCCCTCTGAAAGCCTTTGGGCCCTCTAAGGATGCCAACCTGCACCTATGACCTCTCTGGCCCCAACTCTGAAAGTCCATCCTATCCATGTTATAAGGAATACCAAAAAAAGGAACATTACAAATCCTCCCGCCCCAACATTGCTTGCCCTCAAGCAATCTGAACTTGTGGACCAATGTAACTAAGATCCAATGCTCGGATCTCATACAAACCACTGGGTGATGGTATGCCTTTGTGTCAACCCACCATGAATGGACCCCTCAATGCCCGGATCCCAAACCAATCTCTGACTGAACCTGTCATCAACCAATCATCTTAGATCCCAATGCCACGAAGAACAAATATCTGTTGATTTGGAGTAGCATCGGATGTGCTCTAGCCATGAAAATTGGTGGAGAGGCTAAAGCACATGAGATCTCCAAGACCTAGAAATGGTTTGGACAGATTGTACCCATTTTGGGAGATATTAAAATAATTAATATTTTTAATGGAGTTCCTAAGTCTAAACTTAGGAAAAATAAAATATTAATGGGTATAAATATAAAACTTGGTTAGAAGATTCCAAAAGTCATGGATTAAGCCAAATCTAGTTGTTGATTAGAGATTTAATCTCGGTCATTGAAGGACCAACGAGAAAAATATAAGAGGAAGCTTAAGGGTCAGTTGGAGGACACACTAGAGTGATCAGTGATTCATTTTGCTACAGCGGGGTTGCTAACAAAAAGTGAATCAATGGTCAGCAGCGAGGGGCAGTGAGTACTAGAAAGAGAGGCAGAGACAGTACTGAGAGACCATCGCAGAAGTAGGGAGAGCGAGAGCAGTAGCCAATTCAAGCCACGCAAAGCCCAGCAGAAACAGCGCAAAGGCCAGAGGGACTGCGTCATCCACCCAGAGGTTGTTGGAGTGATGCAGAGGGTCCCAGAGGCTGCGCAGTGCCTCAGAGGGCTGACGCAAAGGTTCCTGGGGCTGACGCAGAGGCCAGAAGGATTAGTGTTGAGCTTTAGAGTCGTCGAAGAGGGTTTCATGGGACAAGTTTTCTAAATACTTGTTTCCGAATATAGAGGTATTGTTGTCGTGTATTTTTCTTTGTCGGGTGAGCTGGTTAGGCACCCAGTTGTACTCAAGGAAATACTGCATAATAATAAACCCTCAGAATAGTTGCATCGGTTTTCCCGCATTGGGTTTTTCCGGGCACATTTGTCCAAAAATAACGGTGTCACTTGTGTGTTTGTTTTCTTTCAGCTGATGATCTGTAGATGTTGTGATTGTATTGTGTTTATTTCAGTATTCAAATGTGTTAAATAACTTGTTCAGATTTTACAAGTAGAAGAAATAAACCAGCAGAATACAGATTAATTTCCTAACGGATAGATTTAGAAAATTCAACATGGTATCAAAGTGTGGTTGCAAATCACAGGAAAGTTGAAGGCATTAGCTGAGCAGAGCATTTGCAGTAGAATCAGCTGTCCCGAGTGACAGTAGTTGATCCTTGCAGAAGCAACCAAGGAAGGGTTGACGCAGAGGAACTGTGTCATCAGTCTGGGCCTGAGAGAGGCTAGCGCAGAGGTTGAGGAGGGCAAATACAGGCTCACGCAGAGGCCAGGAGGGCTGACGCAGTTAGCTGAGGGAGTTGTTTTGCCAGTGTCGAGATTGCGCCGAGCAAAGAGGCTCAATCCTTAAGTTGTTGGGGCGAAGGTAGCTATGGGCAGTTTGCGGGAGCAAAACTGGTGGGGTACTGTGGTCGGAATAATACCTAACAGGGCAAAACCAAGGTAGAGGGAGTTGTTGCCGAGGCGGATTTCTAGCCAAGGAATCCGGATTAGTGTTGCAGTTGCACAGACAATCGGAGAGGAGCAATTTGACAGTTGGCAGAAGGATTTCCAAGAGGGAAATCAGGACTCAGAGGGAGTCCAGAAGACAACTTCTAGATGGAAAGTAGAGACTCAGCAGGAGTCGAACTGAGAAATTCCAGGCGAGAAGTAGAGAGACTCGGAGGAGTCGACAAAGAAGAGCTGAGAGATGGCCATGAATGGGCTAAGAGATCAGGACAGGGTGGACGAAGCGTCCAACTTTATGGTCTGGAAGGCCAAGATCTTGTCCATTCTAGACAGACATCGTATCAACGGCTTCGCCTTGACAGTAATGGCTATCCCAATTGACCTGGTAGCTAATGAAAGGTAAGAAGAGGCAATGGCTAAGGCAAAGTGCATCATCCTTGATGGGGTCAAGGATCATGTGGTCCAACATATTGCCGAGAAGGAAACGACAAAGGAGATGCGGGACACTTTGAAGACGTTGTACCGGCATACTTCCATGCAGAGGAAGATGCTCCTAGAGAATCAGACTATCAGTTAAGGTCATACCAAATGGAGAAGGGAGAGAAGATAGATGTCTTCCTCCGTTGGTTGAAGGAGATCCGTGACCAATTGACTTCCACAGGGGCCACGCCGGATTAGGAGTTGATGGTGAGGACCGCACTTAACGCAGTCTCCGAGGAGTGGGAAACATTTGTCCAAAGCATACTGGGCAAGGCGAGTCTTCCAGATTGGGAAGAATTGTGGGCGGCTCTTCGTCAAGAAGAGATCAGACGGCTAACCAAGACGGGAAGTAGTAGCAAAGGGGTCAAGATCAAGAAGGAAGAGGAAGAGGATGCGGCTTTGGCATTTGCAGGAAAGTAGGAGAAGAGGAAGAAGAAGGACCTCTCCAAGGTCAAGTGCTTCCACTGTGGGGAACTAGGTCACTATGCGAACCAGTGTCCAAGGAACAAGAACAAGGGAGAGGCTTTTGAGTCTAATGCAGCGCCAATGAAGGCGGAGAAAGAAGTCTAGGAGGATGACGATTGTGCCATGAGTGCTCATGTGCCATTTGAGAAGAAGTGGGGAGACATCGAGTTGTAGTCAGAAGGACTACAGGTGACAAGGGGCGGGATCCTTGAGGTACCCAACCTCTTGGATTATACCTTGCTACACGAGCCCCGAAGAGGAGTAGCAGGACTAGCGGATGTCGGTAGAAATGGATGTGGATGAAGTGGCAGAGAGTGCTACAGTGTAGGAGTCCCCGACAGTGCGAGGCTAGCAAGCTGCGATAGTGCGAGAGACATGGGAGTGTTGCACTAGTGTAGGATGGCACAGAGAGGTGTGCAACGATGCGAGATGGATGGAGTTGTTGCAGCAGCGCAGAGGTCAGTAGAGGGAGCACTAGTTAGCAGCAGAGGGAGCTTCAGCATCGAGAGTGTTTCTAACTTGACAGGGATGTCAGAAGTTGGGTGGATCAGTTACTTACTTTTCAGTAACTGAGTTGCAATGCAGTAGCAGTTAATCATAGCACGATGGAGAATGATGAGATGGGGGGTTGCAGTGCAGATGCAGTGTTGGGAGTATGGACCAGCATCAGCGCAGATGTAGAGGGATTTGTCGTACAAATGCAACAGTGGCAGTAGGAGGGCCATGGGCAGCAATACACGATGCAGCAGTGCAGAGGATGTTGGGCGGGGAGGCCTAGCTTCAACACAGGTACCGATGCCAGATAATCAGAGTGATGCTTAGTGAGGAGTATTACTAAAGCACAATCCTCGCTAAGAGGGAGTGTTGATTTGGGGTAGCATCAGATGTGCTCTAGCCATCAAAATTGGTGGAGAAGCTAAAACACATAATATCTCCAAGACCTAGAAATGGTTTGGACAAATTGTACCTGGTTTGGGAGATATTAAAATAATTAATATTTTTAATGGAGTTCCTAAGTCTAAACTTAGGATAAATAAAATATTAATGGGTATTAATATAAAACTGGGTTAGAAAGTTCCAAAAGTCATGGATCAAGCTAAACCTAATCTTAGTTGTTGATTAGAGATTTAATCTCAATCGTTGAAGGACCAACGAGAAAAGTATAAGAGGAGGCTTGAGGGTCAATTGGAGGACACACCAGAGTAATCAGTCATTCATTTTTCTCGAGCGAGCTTGCTAAGCAAAAGTGAATCAGTGATCAGCAGCAAGGGCAGTGAGTACTATACAGAGAGGGAGAGACAGTACTGAGAGACCAGTGCAAAAGCAACGAGAGTGAGAGCAGCATCCAATTCAGGGCACGCAGAAATAGTGCAGAAGCCAGAGGGACCTCGTCATCCACGCAGAGGCTACTGGAGTGACGCAAAGGATCCCAGAGGCTGTACAGCATCTCACAGGGTTGACGCAAAGGGTCCTGGGACTGACGCAGGTCAGCAAGAGGCTGACGCAGAGGCTAGAAGGGCAGTGCTGAGCTTCGGAGTCGTTGGAGAGGGTTTCGTGGGACACATTTTTTGAATACTTGTTTCCGAATATAGAGGTATTGTTGCCGTGTATTCTTCTCTGTCGGTTGAGCTGGTTAGGCACCCAATTGTACTCAAGGAAATACTGCATAATAAAAAACCCTCATAATAGCTACACTGGTTTTCCCGCATTGGGTTTTTCCGGGGACATTTGTCGAAAAATAGCGGTGTCACTTGTGTGTTTGTTTTCTTTCAACTATGATCTATAGATGTTGTGACTATATTGTGTTTATTTCGGTATTTAAATGTTTTAAATAAATTGTTCAGAATTTACAAGTAGAAGAAATAAACCAACATAATACAGATTAATTTTCTAACGGATAGACTTAGAAAATTCAACAGTATCAATGCTCCATGGCCCCTGTTGTGCTATAACTCCAACCATGAGTGTTGCTCCATCCACCGCGTACCAACTCATCACCTCTCTCCAATCCAACCCTTGGCATAGACCAAGGTCAATATCACCGTGTTGATGTTGTGTTGAAATACTGATGAGTGGCTAGCCTACATCCTGTTGCCAACTAGGGCATGTAGTTTCCTTCAGATCTAAGGGCTCCTGCAATGCAATGCTCTTGACTAAAAATGATACTCCATCAATAGGGAACCAACTCATGATCTCTCCCAAATCCAATGCATGGACACCTGTGTAAGAAACAAGTCTACTAGGCTGATATGGGTCCCTGCCCAACAAGATCTGTCAAATGAAACCTACCCCTCACTCTATAATAGGAAAAAGTGGGCAAGATGTGCTACACGCCTGTCTATGTACTCTTGGAGAGGGTTGCGCCTTGAAAGTACTACAAGCTTTGCCAACTCCCTGTGCAAGTACCTACACCTCATCAGTGGGTCGGCCCAAAGATGGATGCACCATCATCTCAAAAAGATCCACCCTCATCTGGCTGGAAACTCCACACTCCTCCAATCTACCAACCTCCAGCAAAACTATCCCGTCAGACCCTCGCACATCCTGAGGACATGTGTCTACAGATACTACCACCCTGCTAGCTGTTTGTACACCTGCCTGCTCCTCATCAATGGTGACCCCAATGGTGGGTGCCCATCCTCCTCCACCACAGGCTCAATATGAACCTCCAACTCGCTCTCCCCAAATACTACCACCCTGCTAGTTGTCTATACATCTACCTGCTCCTCATCAATGGCTAACCCCGAGGGTGGTTGCCCATCCTCCTCCATCACAGACTCAATATGAACCTCCAACTGGCTCTCCCCCAAAGGTTCATCATGCATACTGTGTGCATCCTCCTCCTTAGCTGAATTATGCTCCACCATATGCTGCTCATGTTGACTCATCATTGGTGACTCATCATCCTAAATGTCCCCCATAGGGTCCACTGACTGCTCATCATATAAATCTGACATGTTGTCAACAACTCTACATGACTCATGCTCCTTGGAGGCATCCTCATATGAACCCATGGACTCATCCAAAGAAGAAGAATCCTCACCCTGAAGGTCAGAAGGAATCTCCACCTACTCTACCTCTGCCATCTCCTCAGCGTCACTCAAGCATGAGTTGTCACGTCCCCAAGGTCCCTTGCAGATGAACCAAAGTCCCTTCCTCCTCGGCTCATTCTTGCTACATGATCCACCAAACCTGAGCAGCTCCTCCCTGGTCAACTTTCTTCTAAGCAGCTCAATGTTTTGCTCAACCAACCTTTCGACTAGTTCATAAGCAACAGGTGAGACCAGTTGTTCTCTCCTCCAAATTCTCAACAATCTAATCCGCAACTCCCTATAGATGGAATCACGACCTCCCATACATAAACACAAAATGGATTGCATATGTGTTATGACCATGTCAGGATGATGTTTCCTAATGCTAAAGAAGCATTGGAAATTCTAATGAATTAAGTCATCACACTCCAGATCAAACAAGATTTCATATGTTCTGACCGTGGCCATGACTTCTAAAATCTCAATCTTCTTCACAAAGGTAGAACCCGCACTGTTGTCCAAGTCCTAGAAAGTCTCTATTATCAGTCTGAAAACTCTCCTCATAACATCATCATTGTAGAGAGCTATAGCGGCAATTAGTCTCATGATGTTACTGAGACAAGAAGCAACTGGAAATCTAACCCCTTCACAAGGTTCCTCCAATACCTTGGGTTGTATTAAAGCTAGCATGGCGGGCTTCAAAGCCCACATCAACTTCTTCCCCTCTAACTGGTCTATCTTGGAAAGGAGTTCATCCAGTGCTTCTAGTCCGAGAAGGGCCTTCACTATGACCTTCATGTGTTTCAAATTTGTCCCAAGTGCAAAGATCTTGTGTTTTATTGCCTGCCCCTTATGCACATCTCTCGGTTGTTCTTTCTAAAGAATGGCACAGACCCCTTTTCAGAAAGGTTTGTTGCTCAGTTTGGGTTTTTGGTCCAAATAACAATCCAATAATGTACTGTTGGGTTGATTTAAGAGGTGTTTTAAAACCTCCATTATTCAATGTGCTAGCAATGGACTCTCCTCAACCATTAAGACTGATAATTCCTCATGACTAATACATGCCAAAGGTCACTATAAAAACTATAACAATATGACACCTTACTGCAGTAATAACACCTCTTTGACTATTAATTTTACCAACAGTCTATAATAATCTTTGACTCAATAAAACACAGTTGTGGACCTGGTTTGCTGATTTATGACAATACAAAGCTAATTCACATCTCCCACTGCACATAGACACTAGCAGGAATCTAATTCAATCAACAAGCTGCCAAACCTAGTAGTGCAATGTTGATGAATAACAATGGTTGTAAATCTCATACCTCTGTCAATACTAAACTTTTTTTTTTTGGTCAAGTAAGAATGGAGCTTTCTATTAACCGAACAAGTACATTACATATGTTATAGGGTAAACCAATATTCCTTTCATTTACCAAAAAATGGTCCACATAACCTATCAGAAGCGTTATTGGCTTCAAACCTTTAAAACTCGAAACCATTCACTCTAACGGAAAATAAGGATTACACAGGAAATACTCAAAACCTGACCCGCAGCCCATGGACTTCAAAAATAATACATCTGCTACCTATTGAAGCCTCGAAAATCATTGCATCAACATCGGGGAAAACCACCCGGTCCGGACCTTAAAGGCAACTCCTTTTCCGTTTGGTGTGGTGGCTCCGACTGGATATAATGGGACCAGTTTCCCAATTATTTGTAAATAGGATGGATAAGTGGTTGATTTTCTAATATCTAATGATAATGATGCATGATTTATTCTATAAATGCAAAATTATAAACAACTAATCTATCCCGGGAAATTTCCACTTTAGTGCAACTTTTGATGATCTTTATCTACAAATAGGCATATATATGACTCCATTGATAAATAAAGACATCCATTCACATGATAATTACTTTGTTCAAGTAGTTGAACAAAGTAATAATTAAAACATTATTACACTATTCTTCATATATCATTGACATAAATACGATTGAAAGAATAACATTCCTTAAGCATTCAATAGTGATAAGTATAAGAATTGTTGTTAAAACACATACATATATCAAATGATAGCAAGATTGAATAAACGTTGATTCATATAAAAGAATGGAGCAAAGACATAGATAATAGTACCATATGTAATTTGAATCCCTTGCAATATCAATCGCATTCAGATCCGGTTTTCCAACTTAAAAATACTCTCACAAAAAGCAATAGTGCATATCTCATCAAAGTATTCTTCATAAAATTCAGAATATAGGCCCAGTATTCATAAAAAATATATATCAGAAGCACAATAGTGTGACTCCCGATCCAAGTTTTATACAAAAATTGAGGACCCTTTCTAAAGACATGAAAGGGTCTATAAATACTATCTAAGCTAACTGATTATGAAATAAAAATGCTATGATATGGTATAACCAAATCATGCAAATCTCCTTGAAATAGGCATGCTTGCAATCGGTAGAATGATTCACTGTTTCGGCCGATCATCCTTTGGTTTGAGCTGGCATATAGCAAGCATTGGTTGCAATTCTGGAGAGTGACTTAGACATGAATGCAGTTGGGTTGAATACATAGCATCATGAATTTCGGGAATTATGTAACCAATTGCATTGGTTAAACATTTCAGTGCTGCTTTTTGACTATGTGGTTTAACCAGAAAGAACCAAAAGGTGTCCCCAGTTAAACTTTGGATGCCCACGATTAATCTTTCTTTCTTTTCTAGATCCTACTTGCATGACTACTCCAGTGCTTTAGCTGATGGCAATTTACCTGGAGTGCACTCTGAAATCAAATTAGACAAATAAAGAGTATCATTAATTAATTCAATCAAATTACCGGTTACTGATCTACATCTTGAAGTTGCCCTTTCTACTTTCATCAATTGGGATTGCCATTCTAGGAAAAGAATTTCCTTGTGCAATTCTAGAATTTTAGGCAGATTTGCAGCTTGCCCTTCATTGGTTTCTTGCCAGGCAAGAAAGTTTGTTATTGTCTCATCGGCATGTTCCAAATTCTGCCTTGCATCAACTGATTTGTCAATCATTGAAGAAGAAATCTCACAGAGGGGCTCAGCAAGATAAATATTATGACATAGTAAATTTAACTATTTAATCAATGCCTTATTGATCTGGAGAGCTTCGGATCTGAACTTTCCTAGTTGAGGAAGACTTTTGAACTTTTCTATTTGTTGAGTCAGTTGAGCAATTTGCTCATCTTTTGTTTTGTTCAATTGCTCGTTCATTGTCTTTAGCTTGGCCAATGCTAAGGATAATTCTTTTTGTTTCTGTACTGAACTTTAGTCTATTCTCTGCTTCTCCTTGAGCAATTGCTCATTTAGTTGGTTATTTGATTGCTGTTGCGCTGTTAACTGTTGTTCCAACTGCTCTATTTTTTGTTGCTTTTCGAATACCTGTGCTTCCAGTGAGACAATTGTCTGATCTATTTCTTTGAGTAAATCACTAACCTCTGATGCTTTATCCATAGTAGGTGCCGAGTATGCCCAGGCATATTGAGAGAGTCTTGTAAGGTCTTCGGAAAGATTAATTTCTTCTCTCCATACCACATTAGCCATTTCTATTTGTGCAGGTAAAAGAGAGGATTGATCAAACTTTCTCTTTTTCCTTTGTCTTTTTACTACAGCCTTATGTTTGGGGCTATAAAAGACATCTAAAGGTGGTATTTCTTCTACATGTAGGATGATTTCGTCAGATGGATTTTCTGGAATTATCTCCATATCTTTTTGAATGATGGGTGGGCTGCTAGTTCCTTCAGTTGGAACCGTACTAGTTGATTTTTTGTGACCAGTTGTCACTTCAGGCATGCTGAATCCCTGTAAGGTCTCAGTATTTCTTATCATAGAATCAAACTGTTGCCATTCTTGAAGAAGCTTGGAATCAATTTGAGTATCTATATCCATGAGTTGGCTATCTTTTCCCTGTCCCTATTTCTGTTCCTGTTCCTGTTTCTGTTCTCGTTCTCGTTCGGAGATATTTTCCACATCGGAAATATTTTCAGTAACTATTTGTTCAACCTGACCGGATGATTGGGTTGTAGGCTCTGTGACTAAGAGGTCTAAAGGCAGAGTTTGCAACCTCTGCTCTCTAAGCCTGTTAAACACTTCTAATCCTTCATCTTGATATTTGATTCTAGCCAATGATTTAACTTGAAATAAAGATTGGGCTGAAGAAAATAGATCATCAAAGTCATCCTTTTCATGATCAAATTTTGTAAGTTTGGCTTGTTTAGGAACATTATAGGCAACTTTTCTTGGATCATATTGCCTGTTGGGGATTGTTGCAAGATTCAACATTTGTATTTTTTCTGCCTCCTTTTCTGCATGTTTGTAATCATGAAGAGTGAAAACACCGCATCTTAAAGGGAATGTAGGCCATGCCTATTTCTTGGAATTTCTAAGCGTTTTGGATGTCTCTTCTACTATTATTTGATAAGCTAATTCTCGAGCTAACAGTTTATCGAGCACATACAGTGGAAGGACATGAGGTTTTGTAAGGCTACCAAAAAGCCTTATATAAGTGAATTTTTCTTCCCCAAACCAACCGCCTACTGCTGTCAAATCTATTTCTGCTTCCGGGGATATCTTTGGAGTAGGCTTATAAAAAATAGAGTAATAAATAGGCACAATAAAACCGTTGCAGATTTTGTACAAATGGTTTTTGTAATTAGCCTTCCATAACTGATCATGATAGATATGGATTGGTTTAGGGTCTGCAAGGGTCCATCTCCACCCTAGCAATGGAAATTCAAAATTGAAACAAACAGTGTCCATAATGTATGCACTGTAATAGAATGGGGGAATGGTCAGAGTAGTTTGATATGCATTTGCTCTATACTCTAGGATTGTTGTGGCTAATTTGTCAGATAAAATATTGGCCCAATCCATCACATAGCCATTGATTGCCACCTCCATTAGAGGGACCATTTCTATAGTGAACTTAGCAAAGTCATGTATTCCCCACATTCTACACATCATAGCTCCGGCATAACAATAAGGAAAAGCCAATGAGTCCACAGAGTACTTACCCGATGATTTGTGTTGTGCTTCTCGGGAAAATGTCTCCACTGCTTAATCGGGGCTGATTCTGACTCATTTTCTTTTGCAAACGCTTCAAGAAAGGCTTTGTTGTACCACTTTTCAGGCTCAGGTAAGTGATACATTTTCCTTAGATCATCTGGCTTAAATGAGCCGAATATCCTCCTGTCAGCTGTGCAAAAGGTTCTGTTTGTAACTGGAATTTTTTCCACTACCCATCTCACAACATCAGTATATGGGAGGACTTTAGCTCAGGCAGCTATTCTGTGAAGAAAGGAGCATGCCAACTCTTTAAGAGTTCTTTCAGACTTATCAGTTGAATCAGTCGTGGCATCTTCTGATAGTTCTTCGGGCTCTTCAATTTCAATTAGATTACAGATACCTTCCCAGCTAGTATTTCCTAGTCCGAGACATGTCGTGTCTGATATTAATCCCTTTTTACTTGGTTCGGGATCTTTGGCTGGCTAAGTTGCTACTACAAGAGCTGCTGCTACGGATTTCTTTGGCTTCCTTCCCATTTTGCTTCAGATTTCTGTTTTGAGCAGAATTTTGCACAAGTGATTGCAAAACCGTGATACGGAGAAATATTGCAACAAACCAATATGATAATGAAAAAGGAGTTACGTCGATCAGCAGGTGGTAATGGAATATAATTAAAGGTTGTCGTGGATGAAATCTAAAGAAAAGATCTACCCTTAACTGCTTCATTGAATAGCCGTTTAACCTCTCAATTATGGTAAAGATGGTTTTAAATGCCCATCATGTCACTTATATGCCAAATGATTAATTGCAGCGTGCCTTAGATTTGTTTGATGGATGATCATTGATAAATCACAAATCGGCGATCAAGAATATCAAGGGAAAGACTTTAACACTTGCTTTGAATATATCTGATCTCCGAATAAGTGATATAATGCATGCAAACCAATTTAAATATATCCTTGAGATGCGCGCCTAATAAATATATTACAATCGGGAATGGACTCGGGCTTTATGGTTCTGTCAATGCGATTTCGCCTATTGCTGATTGCGATATGTTTTATCGCATTGGAGGATTTGAGCTTGCCTTCAATTATGTGTTGGCTTGTTGTTGTCATCGTCGATTTACCGATTGCGATATGCTTTATCGCATTGGAGGAATTAAGGGGCTCCATTATATTGTTCTTGGCATTTGACTTTCCAATATCCGATTGCGATTGCCTTTTCGGATCGAAGTGAATGGGTAATGTTTATTGTGGCTTTGCGTATGTTTCCTCTGTTATTGCGATATGCAATCTTCCGATCGCTTTATCGTAATAACGAAGAGTTTCATAATATTTTTAAGGTCATGCTTTTTATTTTTATTCAAAAAAGGCTTGCCAAATGATTGATTTACCTTAAGCCTTTTAATAAGGGTTTTTCTAATGATGGGTTAATACCAATTTTATTTATGAACACACAAATCTTATTAAGGGAGCCATTTCTTCTTTAAATTTTATATAAAGATTTTTTAAGAAATGGGGGGTTGTTGATTAGCACAACAATACCATAAAAAATTGTCGTCCATCTCTTTCAACGATCCAACAGCTATTGCTGAATCGCGAAATCGCATATCGGCAAATCACAATTCCAACTCCACCTCCTTCCTTCGATCGCCGATCAACCACTTGCACAACCGAACCTCCACCGTTGATCTACCCTTCGTGGATCCAACAGTCCACGCTGATTTTGGGTGGACAAGTAGCACGAGGATTAATCGCCCGAAAAGCGGTTACCTCTCTCCTCCTCGCTGCTACGTGTTGCTTGAAGAGTAGAATCAGAGGCCATCCTTGAAATACTGGTTACCACTTAGACCCCGCCCGAAATACCACTTTTGGTTAGAGAAATCATTTACGCGCGAATTAATTTGTGTGCTCTTCCACCAAGCGAAGACCTTCGATCTATCCCATCGGACGGTTCTTGTTCCTTCCTCCTTGTGCCGTTGATCTTCTACTTATCGATGGATTTGCGCTTATACCCCAGATTCTCTGCCATACTTCGTTTAACACACAAACACTCATAGATAACAATATTTCGTTAATCAATGTGTCACCATCGATCCATACAGTGATCAATGGTCGATTAAACCTGCAGCACTTCCAGAATCGGTCCTCACGCCACTACATCCTTGGTCTTCTTCCGCTGATCTCAACCTTCCACTCAAATCGAATGGAATGCTAATGCCAATACCATCTTCGGACTGCTGCCAAACAACAGGCAAACAGTTTAGGCTTCCCTATCCTCCCGCCTGTCTCCTGATCCTCTTCGATCCATCCTGTCAATCCATTGCTCCCTATCCTTGGCAGCCTGACAAAGATAGTCCTCTAACAGTTTACCTGGCGGTACCAACTCCCAAACGTGCCTAGTGTCCCTTTTCTTATTAGTCACTCCTTCATTCGCCAAACGATCAGCGAACATGTTAGCTTTTCTTTTCACATGGGCAAAGCTTATAGTTTTTAAGGTTTGCAGGTGGGTGTGGATACGATGAAAGACCTGCAATAGCCTCCAGTGTTTCGACACTTTATCCAATGATGTACCATTACATATTTTCTTGGTCGCTTTAATAATCAATTCTGAATATCCTTCAATGATGACATTATGTGAATTTGAATCCACCAAGACTTCCAAGCATTGCTCTAGGGCCATGAGTTCCGCCATGTTATTAGTGGCCTTCCCTGTAATGACCCAACTTGAGTCACTGATTATTAGCATGCTTATGAGACGTGTGTATGATAGCTAAATACACATGCATTGCAGGAAATGCACTAGTATATGTACTAATTTAATCATATAAATGTCTATGCAAAAAAATGAATTAGTTTTTAAAAGTATTAATTAATACCTTATTTATTAAGTAGAACAATAAAATATATTTATTTATTTTATTAATAAAATTTTATTTAAATAATAAATAATCATTATTACAATGGACAAGATTTACCTTACTTCATAAATCTTTGGACAATTCATGATCTTAAAAGAAAATATACTATTCTCGAAGTCGGTTGAGATGATAAGGTTAAAATCTCATTTAATGAATAATGACCAACTCGAGTGAAAATATCTTAATGGATAAGCTTAAATCTTGAGATTAATTGGAGGAAAGGGAGGTGGGGTTTCTGGGGAAGGAAGAAACTTTCCCTATATAAACATAACCGAAAGGAGAAGTACGGGGGGGGAAGAAAATGAGTCTGTCGGAGGGATGAGCAGGGATGAGCCGAAGGCTCGATTTTGGAACTATAAATCAGGAAATTTTGAGCTGTTCTTGGAGTTTTGGGCACGGGGGCCAGTGGACATCCATTTCGGAGTCCTCTGGATCTGGGAACCGCAGAGGTGGATTCCAGATAGGCAGGGAGGCATAAGTTGGTTTGGTAATGGATGCAGAAAACTTGGAGCAATGTGATCAACACCAGACAGGAGAACCAGAAGAACTAGGTACGCAGAGCAGAGAATCAAGTACGCAGATGCATTTAATTGATAGAATTTATTTGATAAAACTCAATATCAGTCTATACAATCCTTATATTTTGAATGAAATGGAAAACCAGTGTTTACAATCTTTATATTTTGAATGAAATGGAAAACCAGTCTTTACATTCCCCAAGTGGCCATGAAAGATCTTCTTTATTTGACCCTGTTCATCTCTTATAACACCCCCAAAACCAACTAACCCTAGGTTGCCCTTAGAAGCTCCGTCTATATTGAGCTTTAAGAAACCATGTGGAGGAGGCTTCCAAATATTTATATCTGCATTTGTTTGGCTCACACCCTTGATAATACCCTATGGGCTTATAGACTGGAGACCCAAATGTAGTAGAATACTCGCATCTTGGGGCAGAGGAGGGTCCTTAGGAAGTGTTCTCAACAAGCTACTAACTGTGTCTTTGAGCTGCCTTAAAATTTGGTCAATTATGTGCTGGGGCTTGCTTGCTTTGTTCTTGAAGATCCGACTATTGTGCTCTTTCCAAACATTCCAGATGACAGCCTGGAACCAGAGTCCAAGCTTTATTAATGATTTCATTCCCTGAGAAGTTCTAATCGCTGAAGGATTTGGCCTTCAAAGCTTCACTGTGATTTTTGATTTTTGAGGAATTTCAATGAAAACTGTAGGTGTATTCTTGTTTATTTGTTAACAATAAATATATGATGGCACAATAACCCAATTAGTTCATAAAATTCCACTCAGTCAAAAGAGTCTTCACACAATCTGATACTAGGAAAACATAAGGCAAAGGTTACACAGTGGAACCTGGAAGTTGGAACATAGATGTAGAAAGCATTCCTTGTGCAACATTCAACAATGAGGATCTTCTGGAAATCGACTCTTCTATAGGCCTCTGATTTGAAACTTTGCTACAGAAGTGTGTTCAGCGAGTGCCTTCTCCTTCAGCACTAATATATTATCTTGGTCTCTGCAAAGAGATGATGATCCTTCAAGGTCTGAGATGTCCAAAAGACTCGATCTGGAAAAGTGATGCTTTAGAAATTAAACTCTGGAAATGTTGAAGTGATCATGACCCTGTAATAGCCTGCTTTGATCTATGGTTTTGTCCCTTCAGAAATTAAACAAGTTCAGAAATTTGGTCTCCAGTTGTTGCAGCTTTTAAATTGATTGATATACTACGTGGGCGTCGCAACCTTTAGCTGAACCACTGGAGAAAGATTGCAGAGATCTGGTCTGCTCATGAAATCGACCTCTCTGGAATGAAAAAGTTTGGCCTCCCAAGTACAATAAGGCTTCAAATCTGGAGCGTACTACTGGAGAATTCAGTTTCATATGCTAGACAAATTCTATTATGTGCAATAACAATCTGTCTCTCTCTTCAAGGGTTTGGAACGTTTTGGCTTCTAAAAAAAAATCTTTGATGTGATTTGATCTTTGAGGAAAATGCGATCCTCTGGAAGAATTAACTCGGCCAGCTCTGAATATACAAAGATATATACGCCCTTCAATAATTTGGTTTTATATTTGTATGGCAATCTGCTATAAATCGACTTCCACGCATAGATCAGCAGGATTGATTTTTGTTTAGCTATGGCTGACATCAGCTTTAAACTGCTCACAGCGTGTAGAAGAGAAGTACCTCATTCCCCTGTCACATAAACTTTTGCCATGTCTGAAAAATGCTCTCGATCCCTGCATTTTGATTGGGCTCAAAACTTCACAAAATAAAAATTCTTGAAATTTTAGATTCTAATAGGGTCTTTGTTTCAATGGTTCGACTGCCAAATGGAAATAATATGCGCAGGCAATGCTATCGACAGGTTATGTGCACATCTAATTTGTCACTTGAACTCCATATCAAATACCTCGACCCCTCAAGGCGCAGAACTCAGTCTCAGCGGATTAATGACCGCGATTTTTGGGAAAATTCGATGAGGGAAAGTCCACAGAAGGAAAATTCCGGCATTAGGATGATGAAGATATTTCCTCCAGACTTCATGCAATAGATTTGTGTGAAAATTTCTAAACTGAAATTCTATCACTACAGCAACTGATTTATTTCACCTACTTATTATTCTCAATAAGTTATTTATGAAATTCCTTCAGCAAATATTAAAATAAATTCTACTGCAGTTATCACACAATTACCCAGAGAAAAAATACATGCACAAGAATCAATCACATCGACACAGTTATTTTTGGACAATTGTCCCCGGAAAAACCCAATGCGGGAAAACCGGTGCAGCAGATGAGAACTTTATTAATCTTCAGCAGCAATTGCTTTTACAAGGAATGATTTTACAGAGAAACTGAAAGAAAACACATGAGACTTCATTCTAAGACCATCTAACACTTTGAAGACCCTGC
Organism: Pinus taeda; assembly: GCA_000404065.3. Lineage (NCBI taxonomy): Eukaryota > Viridiplantae > Streptophyta > Pinopsida > Pinales > Pinaceae > Pinus > Pinus taeda. The sequence goes on from APFE031252355.1 coordinate 273,772, forward strand.
TCCCACTTCTGCGTCACCCCTACGTCACTCTGATTGACCCAGCGTGGATCTAAGTGGCTCTGTGTCCCTTTGCGTCAGTCTACGTAGGCCCTGCGTCTCTCCTCTGGACTGCGTCTCTCTTTCACTGCCCTTGCGTCACCTTCTCCTAGATCACTACCTGTTGTTGAAGCCCTCCTCTTCCTCCACCCAACAACTCCTTCTGAAAATGATCTCCTCTTCCTTGAGAATCGAATTTCCTTGAGATACTGAGTATCTACCGATGTGTCTCCAAATGAGCCTCAAGTCTTCTCTTATACTTTTCCTGTTGATAAATCAACGACCGAGATTAAGTCCCTAACCAATGGCTAATATTAAAACATACTTGATCCTCGTCCCTTAGAAGCTTCTCATCCTTATCTTTATTAATACCCATTAATATTTTTATTTTCCTAAGTTTAGACTTAGGGAGCCATTAAAAATATTAATTATTTTAATAACTCCTCATCCGAATGAAATTTCTCAAAACGATTTCTGGGTTTTGGAGATCTCATGTGCCTTAGCCTCTCCTCCAAATTTCAAGGCTAGAGCACATCCGATGCTACCAAAAATCAACACTCCCTCGTAGCGAGGAATGTGCTCTAGCAATGTTTCACTATAGAAACACCACACTGATCTTCCACATCGGTACCTGTGTTGATGCTTGGCTTGCTGCCTCACATCCTCTACATTGTTGCTTCCTGTACTACTGCCCATGACACTGCCACTGTCAGTACTGCTCCTGTATTGCAACTCCCTCTCAACCGACTGCATCATGCTGCCCATAGCACTACCACTACTAACTGTTGCACTGCAACTTCTGATACTTATCCATTATTGAAATGGATTCTTTACCATCCCCATCTTTTCCCTGAAATGAACAAACTTTGTTCTGCCTAGAGCCTTGGTGAGGATGTCTGCCACCTGTTCTCCAGTAGGAATGTACCTCAACTGTACTACCCCTCGTTGGACACAATCTCTGACAAAGTGACACTTGATATCAATGTGCTTCGACCGATCACGAAATGCTAGATTCTCAGAGAGCTTGATGCAACTATGATTATCACACCTGATCCTAGTCGCTTCCATCCGTCTCCTGAATAGATTCACAACCAATTTCCTAGACCATATGGCTTCGCACGAAGCTATGCTAGTTGCCATATATTATGCTTCAGTTGAGCTCAAAGCCACGGATTTATGTTTCCTACTGCACTAGGAGGTCATTCCTGATCCAATGTTGAAACAATACCCAGTTGTACTTTCTGATCTACTAAACTTCTAGCCCAATCTACATCAGTGAACCCACTCAGCCTGATGTCATTACCTCTGGTGTACAATAGTCCATGCTCAATTGTTCCTTGTATATACCTAAGAAAATGTTTGGTTGTTTCCCAATGTTCCCTCTTAGATTCTACCATGAACTTCTCCTTTTAATCTCTAAATGACCTTTTGGGTTATCCTAAGATCTAATGGCTAAGATTCATTTAGATCTAGGGATGAGAATAAATGTGCATTTAATTCTCACTTTCTATTTTTTTAACTCACCCACTTAAATAAAGACCCACTTAGCCTTTTATTTCCATAGTCACTTTTTCACTTTCTAATTCTTCATTGACTTTAATAAAGTCACCTTTAAATTAGAATGTAACTTTACCACTTATAAAATCACTTTTAAGTTAGAGTGTAACTTTGCCACTTATAAAGTCACCTTTAAATTAAATTGACTTTACCACTTATAAAGTCACTTTAAGAGAAAAGTACAATTTGGACACTCTTCCCTAGGCCAAAGATCAAAGCCTTAGGGAACCACTTGTCCTGTGGTACCCAAGTTTTAACACTCCTTACCAAGGAAAGGGTTCCCCACCACTCCCATCTTGTCTCTGAAGTAGACATGCATGCCCCGTGGTAAGGCTTTGGTGAAAATGTCCACTACCTGCTCATTTGTGGAAATGTACTCAAGCTTGACGGCTCCCTTTTAGACATAGTCTCTAATGAAGTGATACTTGATCTCAATATGCTTTGACCTGTCATGAAAAACTGGATTCTCCGTGAGATTTACGCAACTCTGATTATCACAGTAAATCACTAAAGGTCTCAATGCCTGACCAAATAGACCAAAAAACATCTTGCGAAGCCACATGGCCTCACAACTAGCCAAACTAGCAGCCATATACTCTGCCTCAGCTAAGCTCAATTCAACTGACTGTTGTTTCCGGTTGATCCATGACACGACTCCCGAACCCAACCCAAAACAACACCTGGAAGTACTCTTCCTATCTGAAGCACAACCTGCCCAATCTGAATCCATGTACCCTGTCAGTCTCACTCCATCACCTTGTCTATAATCCAAACCAAAATCCACAGTCCCCTGAAAGCAACAAAGATGTGTTTCGCAGCCACCCAGTGCACTCTCCTAGGCTCACACATGAACTGACTCATAGTGTTAACTGCAAAACATATATTTGGTTGAGTGTTGACCAAATACATCAATTTACCAATAAGTTGTCTGTATAGATTAGGATCCACCAACTCGAAATCAAAAGTGTCAAGCTTCTTCTTGTTAGTGATCATAGGTGTAGACATGGGTTTGCAGTCCTCCATGTGAATTCTGGTAAGAATATCCACAATGTACTTCCCTTGTCCCAGGAAGAAATGCCGCTCCTCTTGCCACACCTCCAATCCCAGAAAAAAAAGCATCAAGCCGATATCCTTCATCTCAAACTCTAAAGCAAGATCTCTCTTGCAGCCCTCAATGAGTCTCTCTGCACCAGTGATGATCAAGTCATCAACATACAACACCAAAATGAGAGGCTCCTTGCCCACCACAATGAAGTATAGGTTCGGATCAGCCTCACTCTTTGTAAAACCCAACTGCTGCAAGTATGTATCAATCCTCGAGTACCAAGCTCTAGGAGCTTGCTTCAGACCATAGAGTACCTTTTTCAATCTACATACATGGGACTCCTTCCCATGCACCTCAAAGCCCTACGGCTGCACAATATAAACCTCCTCCTGAATGAAGCCATTGAGAAATGTACTCTTCACATGCATCTGGTGGATCTTCCAACCCATCTCTGCTGTAATCGATATAATGGAGTGAATAGATGTATACCGAGCTACAGGAGCGAAGGTCTCCTCAGAGTCAACTCCCTCTACCTGTGAGAACCCTCTCGCCACAAATCGAACCTTCAACTTCTCGATGTTGCCATCTGCAACATGCTTTATCTTGTAGAGCCATCTAGAAGTAACAACTGATTTACCTTCAGGCCTCAGCACTACCTCCCAAACATTGCTCTTCATAATAGAAGAATACTCCTCCATCATGGCTCTCTCCAGACCTGCTGGCTAGCTGCCTCCTCATAACTAGAAGGCTTGAAGTCAACGATGCTTGTTACCAATGCCATGTAACTATAGAATTGCTTAGGTGGTTTACTCTCTCTAACCTGTCTCTTTTGCCCAGCAGCTGATGTGACCTCGTGCAAGGTATCTTGAAGCCACTTGGGCTTCCTCTTCCCTGAGCATACTTCTCCAACCAAAGTGAAAGAATCCTCATCATCATCATAAGCCCGAACTCCTGAAGGCCTGCCAACTAACCTCATGCCTGAATCCGTGCCTGTAGATGCTGAAGTATCATGCGAATTGTCCATTAGTGGACTACCCTGTGAAATGCTCTGCAGACTGCCCTGCATGCTGCCCGAAGAACCACCCACCTAACTCTAAGAGCCACTGTTCACTAATGGACCTGACACTGTAATCGATATACCTCCTGATACCTGGCCACTAGATCCCTGTCACTGACTCAGCTGCTCCTGAGGGTCTGGTGACTCTGGATACTCTAACTCTCGTGACCTCCTGAAAGCTCTCTCCTTCTCGAACTTCACATCCCGCCTGACAACCACTTTCCTCTGCGCGGGAATATAAATCCGATAAGCTTTCGAGGTCTCGCTATAACCCACAAATATGTCATTGCCTCCAGTGAGCTCTAGCTTGGTCCTATTCTCCTTGGGGACATAGGAATATGTAAGGCACCCAAAGATACAAAAGTGCCCAACATCAGGCTTCTTCCCAGAAAAAACCTCCTCCGGAGTCACATTCCCCAAGGCATGATGTGGACTCCTATTCTGCAAGAACACAGCAGCGTTACAAGCCTCTGCCCACAAAAATAAAGGTAACCCCTAATCATGAAGCATGGCTTTGGCAACCCCTACAATGGATCTATTCTTCCTCTTCGCAACCCCATTCTCCTGGGGGTTGTAAGGAACTATGAACTCCCTCCTAATGCCTACCTCAACTCAAAAATCAACAAACTCACCAAGGGTATACTCCCCTCCATTGTTCGACCTGAGGACCTTGATCTTCCTACCTATCTAGGTCTCCACAAGAGCTTTGAACTCTTGAAACCGCTTGAAGACCTCACTCTTGGTCTTCAAGAAATAAATCCAGGTCTTCCTGGAGTGGTCATTAATGAATAAAACATAGCACTCATAGCCACTCAAGGATACATGAGACATCCGACCATTCACATCAATATGAATCAAGGCAAGAATCCCGGTCACTCCACTATCACTGTTGGGGAAAGGGGATCTGGCAAACTTCCCCATAGCACATCCTCTGCATACATCAAGGTGATCAGAACTAAAATTTGGCACACCAGTGATGATCTCCCGCAATGTACTCAAGGCCCCATGATACATGTGCCCCATCCTGCGGTGCCAAATCTCACACAACTCTGAATTGCTAGATCTATTGTCAATCCTGTCTTGGGCGCTGCTACTCAATGCCATCAGGGGTTGGAATGAGAACTTGTACACCTTGGCATGGCGCACAACAATCACTCTATCTGAAGAAGCTGGAGTTCCCCTAGGATATATAAGCAACTACCCTCCCCTGAACAACACATCATACCCTCTATCCTCAAGTGCTGAGACGAATATCAAATTTTCTTCATTACAGGCACATATAGAACATCTGACATTTTCAAGGGAGGTTTGGGTCCCCTATCAAATGTCAATGTCCCCACACCGATTGCTCTAACAATGTTGTCATCACCAATTACTACCTCCATTTTAGTATCATCCTCTGAAAGCTCTGAGAAGTACTCTCAGACCCCTGCCATGTGGCGGGAAGTGCCACTGTCAACATACCAAATGCTAGAAGATGCTCTGCTAGTAGCGGGGAGTGCACACTCCCTCTAAACCTGTATGGCAGGTGATCCTGCACTAATGGCCTCACAAGCTATGAACCCAAACTCTCGATCAAAGATCTCTGAGAAGCTCTCTATCTCTGTAGAAGTTGCCATGGGTTTGTCTCTCTTTCTTGTTCTTCTTCTCTGAACACATAACAGCATACCGTCCCAACTTTTGACAATTCCAACATTTGACTTTGGAATAGCCCTTCTCCTTATTTTGTTGCTTGCCTTTACCTTTGTCTTTGCCTCCACTGTTCGAAGCTTGTGTCTTTGCTTTGCCCTTCTTGCCTCTTGCTAAGAATGCCACACTGTCATCCTCCTCCACCTATTTGGTTGCCCCAAGATGGTTCTTTCTGATCTCATTCTGAATGCAATCACCCCATAATCTCTCCCAATCAGTAAGGTTTTCCAGTGCAACAATGCCATCCACAAAATTCTCCCAAGTCTTGGAAAGACCATTCAAAGCAATCCTCACCAACTCAGTGGGTGCAATGATCTCACCTACGGCTGCCAACTCATCTCTCACTGAAGTGATCTTTGTGAGGTATGTTGGAGCACTGTCAATCTTAGCCATTTTAATGGCCTTCAGTTTCTCCTTTAGGACCATTTTTCTATTTTCATTTGAACTCTGATAAAGACTGATCAAGGTTGCCCACATCTCATGTGCATAAGTCTTTCCCTCACATGAGGAATGACATGATCTTTGAGTCCTTCCAGAATCAATATTTTTGTCTTAACATTCTTTTTGTTAAACTCTACCAACTGTACAGGGTCAGCAAGTACTGCTACTGGGTTCTGTGTGGTATTTACCATAATGCCCCAAACTTCTGCTTCTTCAAAGATGCTCTGGATTCTCTCCTTCCATGCACTGTAGTTGTTTTGCCCATCCAACATGTCTTCAACTCTCAAACCCAAAGACATGTTTCACTGTCCTACCAAACTGAAATTTTCAAATCTGTGGTAAAGGTTTCTGTTTTTCTGTGTAAAAATTAGCTTCCTGTAATTTTCACTTTGTTGTCCCAAACTGCTCTTTTCAGCCAACCAAGCTCTGATACCATGAAGAAATTTCAACCCCCACTCTGGTTATCAGTTTTCCTTATCACTCCATGCATTTAGTTTTAAATCCAAGCATGATAAAAATTATAAAATCTAAAATGACAATATTTTCTGAAAACACAAATTTAGAGATTTCACAACTGTTGAAATCGCAGAAATAAAACACAGTAAAATTATGACAGCCACACACAGAAAATAACACTGATTTTTGGTCAATGTGACCCTCGGAAAACCCCCTACAACTCTTGGAGAAAACTAATTTGAGAGCTCTTCTTTATTTCTGAAAATGCTTTTACAGAGAAACTAAAATACACAGTAAAAATTCCAGCAACCACAAATTACAACTTATCTCGATTTTCGTGCTTGAACTCTGCCTCGAAAATCGTGCCAATTGGCAAACAACCAAAACATAATTTTTTCCAGCAATAAAACAACATTAAATGTTGTACAACCTGCCTCGAAAAACGTGCCCATAACTTCTTGTACGCACAGTACAGATTTCAGCAGTATGGCTACCTCAAAATTTGTGCCCTTGTTGTTGTCCCTCTTCCTCGATTTTTATGCATTTCTCCTATTGTACGGTTTTGCCTTGGAAAGCATGCCAATAAATGTTGCTGCCCAAATTTGCTGAAATTTCTTCTTGTTGCTCTCCTTCACTTTCTCACTGCTCAGAAATTTTCTCCTTGCTCTCTCTTCTCTTTCTCTCAAATGCTCATGAAAGAATGAATTGATCTCTCTCTTCTCTTCTCCTTCTACTCTCTAAATGACCTTTTGGATTACCCTAACATCTAATCGTTGAGACTCATTTAAATCTAGGGATGAAAATAAATGTGCATTTAATTCTCACTTTCTATTTTTTTAACTCACCCACTTAAATAAAGACCCACTTAGCTTTTATTCCATAGTTACTTTTTCACTTTCTAATTCTTCCTTGACTTTAATAAAGTCACATTTAAATTTTAAATTAGAATATAACTTTACCACTTATAAAATCACTTTTAAATTAGAATGTAACTTTACCACTTATAAAGTCACTTTTAAATTAAATTGACTTTACCATTTATAAAGTCACTTTAGGAGAAAAGTACAAATAAATTTGGACACTTTTCCCTAGCCAAAGATCAAAGCCTTAGGAAACCACTTGTCCTCTAGTACCCAAATTTTAACAAGGGGTTGCTGGCTACCGACTAAGGACCATCTTAGAGAAAAAAAATTCCTAGGGATATCACCCGCAAAATGGTGGGTAAAGGTACAATGGGTATGGGAACAGTGCACCTAGGCTTGCCATAATGGCAAGCTAGATAAGTCCCAAGTCAGAAAATGTAATGCCCATATGAGGGAATGTGATGCCCCAAATATGTCTTGCGCTGCTTGTAGAGAACCGCTTTGTCTGCTGGAAAGAAATTGTTGAAAGAACCTCCTCTGGTGCTCGGAAAATTCTGCAAAATTAGCCCCCCACTCCTCTCAACAAACCCACCAAAACCTAGAAAGGGTTTGGTCTAGTCTGACCTCGACAAATGACCCCCAAAAACCACGCCTTCCTCACTAGCTGGAAAATACGACCGGCCTGGAACTTCACTATAACAACCCACCAATTACTCCCAAAATGTTGGTATTTTCCTCTCCAGATGACCTCCTCAAATCCTTGTTGATTTGGGATAGCATCGGATATGCTCTAGGCCTCAAATTTTGCAGGGAGACTTGGACACATGCATTCCAAATAACCAAGAAACTGTTTTGGGAAATTCCACCCAGAGACGATTTATTAAAATAATTAATAATTCTTAATGGAGTTCATAAGTCTAAACTTAGGAAAGTTAAAATATTAATGGATATTAATCTAATTGTGGGTGTAACTTCTAGAAAAAGATAGAGATCAAGTCAAAGCGATGTGAGCCTTTGATTAGGGGTTAATCTATGCCGTTAGTTGTCCAACGGGAAGATATAAGAAGGGGCTTGAATGTCATTTGGAAAATACACCAAAGAGATCAGAAATAGATTCCCTGAAGTGAGAAGTTCTCAGGAGGAAAATTGGATTGAGGAGTTTTCTTACACTTGAGGGACAGGGATAGTTGGGGTTGGAGTATCTTCTCTGAGACCCCGAATACACAGCAGAAAGGCAGAGTAGCACTAGTGGAGGCAGTGTAGACCCAAGAAGGACTGACATTGGGCCAGGAGGGCCCACGCAGAGCCAGAAGGACCAACGCAGAGGCAGAGCTGCCTTCTAGCAGAAATCCGAAATGGCCAGGGAACTGCCGAATCAGTCGGGAGGGTTGACGTCAAAGCTCCAAGAGGCAAGGAGACCCAACGCAGAGCTGACGCAGAGCCTCAAAGAGCTCCAAGCAGTTACTGCGAAGGGGCAGTGCAGTTGTAGCTGGGGATATTCAGTGCAGCGGCCGGATCAAAGGGATTTTGCGAGTGAAGTGAGGTAATCTCACTAAGTTTTTTGCCAGTGTCTTTTTCTCTGTAATTGGATTGCCAAAAGGGCATCCAGAGATTGTATTCAAAACTACTGCTTAATAATAATAAACCCTCAGAGTTGCTGCACCGGTTTTCCTGCATTGGGTTTTTCCTTGCTCAATTTCTATGTTTAAAAACCATATTTAATTTGGTGTAGGCTGCTTCAATAATTTACTTTAATGTTTCAAGAAGAAATCTGAAATAAGCTTCTAATGTAATTTACAATCTAGGTGAAGTAGATTCAGTTGGTTGTAGTAGGATTCCTGAGATTGTTAGATCTAGGAATTTTCACATGGCATCAGAGCTGCAGGTGAAGTGAGAAGAGCAGAGCCAGTAGATCCAGCGCTAAGCAGAAGAAGGGAGTTCAAAAATGTTGCAGGAGGCTGCAATTCGGAAACCCAGAAGGTTGACGTAGTTCCAAGTCGGGAGTGCAAATTTTCGAGGCAGTATCTCTCCGAGTGAGTCGATGGGGAGGACTTCTAATTCGAATTTTTGCAGGTGCAGAGGGAGCAGTGCTGAAGCCTCAGTGTAAGAGAGCTCTGGAATGCAGATTTTCAACAAGCCGTTTACTTGGTAGAAAAACGTCAAAAGAGAGAAGAGAAGCACCTTGAGGGAGCTTTTCCTCCGCAGACTTGCCGCTGAGAAGTTCGTTTTCTCATTGGCTGAGCAGCATCAATGAGAAGTAGAGGGGATTTTCGACACTTTTTGGCATATATGGCAATCAATGGCTTGAGGGATCAGGACAAGTTGGATGGTGCATCCAACTATGTCATTTGGAAGGCTAAAATGTCTTTCCTTCTAGATGAGCATGCCCTCAAGACGTACGTCGACAACATGGTGGCTGAACCTTGGATGCAGATCCACTGAAGAAGTGCAAGGCTGAGATGGCAAAGGCCAAGAGCGTGATCCTGGATGGAGTCAACGATCACGTGGTGTGCCACAATGCTAGCAGAGGGACTACTGAGGAGATGTGGGATGGCTTGGCCACGTTATATCAGGGGTCTATTGATTAGGGGTAGCATCAGATGTGCTCTAAGCCTCAAATTTTGCAGGGAGGCTTGGGCACATGTATCCAAAGAACCTAGAAAGTGTTTTGGGAAATTCCACCCATAAGTGATTTTATTAAAATAATTAATATTTTTAATGGGGTTCCTAAGTATAAACTTAGGAAAATTAAAATATTAATGGGTATTAATCTAATCAAGGGTGAAACTTCTAGAAAAAGCCACGAATCAAGCCAAAAAAAATCTAAGCCTTTGATTATGTTTTAATCTAGGTTGTTGGTTGTCCAACACGAAGATATAAGAAGGGGCTTGAGGGTCATTTGGAAAACACACAAAGAGATTGAGAAAATCGATTTTCTAAAGTGAAAAGTTCTCACGAGGAAAATTGATTGGGGAAATCTTGCAACAGAGGGGCAGTGAAAATCCGGGAGAAGGAATTTCCGGAGAGTACGAGGCAGAGAGAGGACAGAAAGACATCCATAGGAAGGTTGACGCTGACCTACGAAGTGTTAATGTAGAGGCAGTCCAGTCATTGAGGGGAAGTTGAGTTCCTGTTGAGGGAAGTTGAAGTTCATTTGTCGGAAGCCAGGATGTGAGTCTGGAGGCAGAAAGTCGATTTCTCAGCCAGCAGAGGATCCAAAGGAGAAGCAACATAATACCCAAGAGGGGTGATGCAGAAGCTACCCAGGGTGACGCAGTTCTATGCAAAGGCGACACAGAGGGTGATTTAGAGACTCTAGAGCAGCAGGATCTGTCACTGATTCTCCAGTGACAGGGTGAGATCATTTCACCAGTCTTCTGTTCAGTATTCTCTCTGTATCGGATTGTTAGTTGAGCATCCTCAAATTGTACTCAGAATTTCTCCTGCATAACTGTTAAAATTGGCAACTAGGGCCAAACTCCATGTGGGTCACTCATTTATGGCAGCTGATACTTTTCCTAGACTCCTCTTGTGGAGAGGTGTAGGATTGATCTAAACATCATTCGATTCCGACAAGTATTTAAGGAGATATGAATTTATTTGTATTTACTTGACAAATTGTCAAAGTCGACTAGCAGTTAATGTGTGGCACACATGCCTAGTGAATCATATAAATGCAAGTGAGGTTGATTCAATTTATCATCGTCTCATCTCACTCATTTCTTCTCTCTCTCCATAGCTTTGGGTTACACGAAGAGCAACTCACACGTGGGAAGGAGGACGCAGTAGGGAAAAGAGGACGCAGAAACTGCTGAAGGTCACTTTGACCAGCGTTGACCAAGCGTTGACCTTAGAAGAGTGCGCTTTTGGTGTGGCTGCCTCTCCTAGGCAGACTGCATTTTTTGGCATGAAAATCGAGGCGATCTGACCTCAGGTTTGACCAACGTTGACTGCCCTAGTTTGGGGCAATAGGTTCACTTCAATGAATTGCAGTTTCACTGTGTATTTGGGGTTGTTTAAGGGCTGATTCTTCAGGTTGTTCGAAGACTAGTTGACTGGGAAATTGACCCAGCATATTTAAGGTCAATTTCATCTCATTTGACTAGGTTTGACTTTGTTGATTTAGGGTTTGCTGCTGCTGATAATAAATTACAGAATTCTGATTTTGTACTATTTCTCTCTGTTGAACTATTGAAGATAAAAGAAGATTTGATCAAAGGATTTCCACGCATTGGGGTTTGTCCCTGGCTAGCCCGCCACATCTTGTGTCTCTTGTCTTGGCTTGTTTTTTGTCGATCGTTTAATGTTCTATCTACACTTTACTTAATATATATGTGATTGCTAATTAGTAGTTAATAAGAAGAAAAAAAGTAAACTACTCTAAGCATAGAACATACCATAATTTAACATGGTATCAGAGCTGAGGTTAAGACAAAGCCCAAGCAAGAGCAAGAGAAATCACTGAAGGTTGGCAAGGCTATCCTAAAAACTTCATGGGGTCCTCAACACTCTTCCCCGCCGAAGACAAGCTCCGTGAGAAGTCTGACTATCATGGATGGAAGATGTCTCTCGATCTGACTTTAGAAGATCAAGAAGTGTTGGACCATGTGAGAGGAAACATTGTTGCACCTCCACAAATGCATCCATTGCTGCCAAAAGCAAGTGGACCGAGGGAGAAGTCAAAGCACAAAAGATCATCTAGGACTCTATCGACAAGCACTTGGTGGCCTATGTTTCCGAGCTGACCACCTCCAAGGAAATCTAAGATAGACTAGTGAGTTTATTTAAAGTTAATGATGCAAATCAAGTTTTGTTCCTTAGAAATAAGCTGAAGGAAATTAAGAAGGGAAAAGATGAGAGTATGCAAGCATATTTCTTAAGGATCACAAAGATCAAGACTGATCCCCTATCTATCGGGGAAGTAGTTTCTGACAGGGAAATGACTATCACAACTCTTGGTGGACTGCCACTTGAATGGTATATATTCAGGACTACTCTTCTCAACAATAATGTCATCCCAGGATTTGAGGAATTGATGGCTAGATGTATTCAAGAAGAAACAAGGATGGAAGAGCAAGAAATGCCCGCACTTAAAGGCAATCCCTCTGCCTTTTCTTCTCATGCTAAAACAAGAAACAATACTAGGGTTAAATCCAAAGGAAAGGTGAAACCGAAGGATGGAAGAAAAGGACGACGTTACAATTGCAACAAAATGGGCCACTATGCAACGGAGTGCCCTGATAAGAGTGACTCACACCATAACAATGATCAAAATCACTCTCAAGGCAATCAAAGGAATGCTAGGTCCAATGGCAGAAGTAAAAGAAATGCCTGAAATTAAGGAAGAGGACAACCCTTCAAGAAGGCAAGAAACTCCAGGTATGAATCTAACGTTGTTAACAATAAGCAAGATGAATATTGTCTACAAGCAGCCCTCTCTACTACTGCTCCCCTGGACTCGCTAGGAAATTGGCTTATTAATAGTGGTGCCTCAAGGCACTTCACTGGTTACAAAGAAGCCATCTCTAATCTGATAGAGAAGGAGACCAACCTGGAAATTGTTCTTGGGGACAACGCAAAATATCCTGTGAAAGGCGTAGGGAATGTCACTCTTAAATTGAATCAGGGTAATACAATTCATTTGCAAGAATTCCTATATGTACCTGATCTCAAAAAGAATCTGGTGTCCGTTTCGGCAATGGAAGACAAAGGCTATAAGGTGACCTTCATCGATGGCAAGGTATGTGTATGGAAAAAGAATTTTAAAGAAGCTCTCACTCTTGGGTTTCGAGTCGATTCATTATATCAGGTCGGAGGAAGTCCGCTGGGTGTCATGTCTTGTGACACATCACTTCAGTCCGAACTATGGCATCGGAGGTTTGCTCACCTTCATTATAAAGCTCTACCCAATGCAAGACAAATGGTGACAAGGATGCCCGAGTTCCGAGTAGAGCAAGAAGGTGTATGTCCTCGACGTGCCGAAGGGAAGCTCAAAAGGGGACCATTCCCCTCAAGCCAAAGCAAGACCTCCAATATATCGCAGTTGGTTCACTCAGACATATCTGGTATGATGCCTGTGAACTCCTTGGGAGGATATTTATATTACCTCACATTTACAAATGAATATTCTCGCAAGACTTGGATATACTTCTTGAAAAGGAAGGATGAAGTGTTCACTTGGTTTTGTCACTTCAAAGCCTTGATCGAGAATCAAACCGAAAAGAAAATCAAGATCTTAAGGACTGATAATGGGACTAAGTATGAATCCAATGAGTTCCATGACTTTTGCAAAGAGGTTGGCATTAAGAAGGAGTCTACAACACCATATACTCCAGAGCAGAACGGTGTGGCGGAAAGGAAGAATCGTACGATTGTGGAAGTTGTCCGTGCTATGCTCCATGATCAAAGACTTCTGAAGTTTCTATGGGCTAAAGCTGCAAATACCATCGTATATGTGCAAAACCGATGCCCTCACCAAGCATTGGGTTCCAAGACTCCCGAAGAGATGTTCACTGGTAACAAACCTGACATATCTCATTTTAGAATTTTTGGAAGTCCTGTATATTTTCATGTGCTAAAGGAGAAAAGAAATAAATTGGGTGCATCTGAAAAGAACGGAATCTTCGTGGGCTATAGCGAAAATACTAAGGGCTATAGAATCTATGTGGCTGGTCAAAGGGAAATCAAGATTAGCCATGATGTCACCTTTGACGAAGATATGGCTCTTAGCAAAGTTGACAATCTTCCTACTCAAAGGGGATCTAAAGAAGCTAACACCAAGCAACCGAAGGAAAAGGAAGATGAGACGATGCCCAATGTGGAAGAACCTATGGATCCTATTGATCCCCCTCCGCAAGAGCCTTCCTCTTCTAGGAAGAGGCCTTCATGGCTTAGGGGGACACTGGATGATGCTAAAGGACACATTGCACCCAGAGGGACTTTCTGGGAAAGTAAGAAGTTGGCCAGGTATCAGGGATAGTTGACTATCATGAGCACGATCATCCAAAATGAGCCTTCATCGTTTGCAGAAGTTGTCAAGCATCAAGTATGGAAGGATGCTATGACTGAGGAATATGAGTCCATCATGAAAAATGATGTTTGGGATGTGGTCCCCAGACCCTAGGACAAAGCAGTTGTCACTTCAAAATGGCTTTACAAGATAAAGCATGCAGTTAATGGAAGTGCTGAAAAGTATAAGGCTCGTTTTGTCGCTCGTGGCATCTCTGAGAAAGAAGGTATACACTATGACGAGATATTTGCACCTGTTGCTTGATATACCACCATCCGCTCGATCATAGCCCTTGCTACGTCGCAAGGATGGAACCTACATCAAATGGATGTCAACTACATCAAATGGATGTCAAGACCGCATTCTTGCATGGTTCGATCAAAGACGAAGTCTATGTGGAATAACCTGAAGGATTTGAGATTCATGATTGGGAATCTCATGTGTGCAAGTTGAGGAAAGCCCTCTTTGGGCTGAAGCAGGCACGCCGAGCTTGGAATGAGAGGATCGATAGCTACCTGATGAAGCTGGGATTCACTAGGAGTGAAGCTGACCCTAACCTTTACTTTAACGTTGAAGATGACAAACCTCTCATACTGGTGTTGTCCGTTGACAACCTCTTTCTAACATGTGCAGACCCTCTCATTCTCAAATGTAAGAGGGAGTTGGCTTCTGAGTTTGAGATGAAAGACCGAGGACCGATGCACTATTTCCTAGGACTAGAAGTCTGGCAGAAACTAGGGGAGATTTTCCTATATCAAGGAAAATATGTGGTGAAAATATTGGAGAGATTCAGTATGGTGGACTGCAAGCCCATGACTACCCCAAAGGAGCTTTAATTCAAGAAGTTAAGCGGTAGTGCTGCCGGACTTGTTTTATGAAATGCTACCAAGTATCGTCAGCTCGTCGGAGCACTGATGTTCTTGGTGAACTCCCGTCCGGATATATGCTTTGCAGTCAACACGTTGAGTCAACATATGGTTGAGCCTCACCACACACATTGGATTGGTCCCAAGAATCTGTTGAGATATCTTCGTGGCACAATCACTCATGGGTTGAGATACACTGTCGGAGATGTGAGACTACTTGGATATACCAATGCTGATTGGGCAGGCAGTGTGGTGGACCGAAAGAGCACTTCTGGGTGTTGTTTCTCTTTGGGATCTGCCTCGATATCCTGGATGAGCAGGAAGCCGAAGTCGGTGCTTTGAGCACCGCCGAGGCAGAGTACATTGCTGCTAGTATGGCCTCTTGTGAGGCAGTCTGGTTGCGGAAGCTCTTCAGTGAGTTGTTTGGATTCACATTGGATACTATCGTGATCTTGTGTGACAACCAGAGCAGGATTCGTTTATCAGAGAATCCGGTATTTCATCATCGCTCCAAGCACATCGATATCAGGTACCACTATATCTGGGATATGGTATAGCGGGGAGCAATAAGGCTCCAACATATCAGTACAGATGAACAGGTCGCCAACATTTTGACGAAGCCCCTAGGAAAGGTCAAATTCCTGACTTTCCCAAAACAACTTGGTGTCGTTGAGAGACTCTCTTATGAGGGTCGTGTATGATGCATATATTGAGCTCTAGAAGCTTCAGGGAGGCGCAGGGTACTTGGAACGACAGGCGACCACCAGGCGATTCACCATCCCCTGGTGGTGCACTATGTAAAGGGTGAAAGGTTCAACCTTCCCCTGTGACACCCCGTGGCAACTGTGGGATAGGATGATTAGTTCCCCTGTGGGCCAGGATGATTAGTTCTCCCGTGGCGACTGTGGGACAGGATGATGAGTTCTCCTATGGGCCAGGATGATTAGTTCTCCTGCGACAACTATTGGACAGGATGATTTGTTCTCCTGTGGACAGGATGATTAGTTCTCCTATCGAGGCATCTTACCCATGCAGTCTAGGACTCATGGGAAGTAACTCTCATCTGATCAATGAGTAGGGAAATGGGGTTAGGGACCATTAGTAGAACTATCAATGGACGCATCATTGTATTTACTGTACTCCCTATGCTAGGATGACCTCCATTGATCTGGGATAAATGAGAGTGGTATGACACTTTGAGACTAACTTTGGGTCAGTGGAGGATGGTATGATATATCCTCGATCGTTTCTCCTTCTTCATAGTTCAGCAAGAGCAAAGCCAGCAACGCAAGGTAGTGCATTTGATGACTAAGACATTACGGACGGTCAGATGGATTAGCAGATGCAGTTCTCCCTAGTTTAGAGGGAGTGTTAAAATTGGTAGCTAAGGCCAAACTCCATGTGGGTCATCTCATTTATGGCCACTGATATTTTTCCTAGATTCCTCTTGTCGAGAGGTGTAGGATTGATCTAAAGATCATCCAATTCCGACAAGTATTTATGGAGATATGAATTTATTTGTATTTACTTGACAAATTATCAAGGTTGGCCAACAGTTAAATGTGTGGCACACATGCCCAGTGAATCATATAAATACAAGTGAGGTTGATTCATTTTATCATCATCTCATCTCACTCATTTCTTCTCTCTCTCTCCTTAGCTTTGGGTTACACAAGGAGCAGCTCACACGTGGGAAGAAGGAGGACACAATAGGGAAAGGAGGACCAGAAGTTGTCGAAGGTCTCTTTGAGCAGCGTTGACCTTAGAAGAGTGCGGTTTTGGTGTGGCTGCCTCTCCTAGGCAGGCTGCATTTTTTGGCACGAAAATTGAGGTGATCTGACCTCAGGTTTGCCCAGCGTTGACTGCCCTAGTTTGGGGCAACAGGTTGACTTCAGTCAACTACAGTTTGACTGTGTATTTGGGGTTGTCTAAGGGTTGATTCTTTAGGCTGTTCGAAGATTAGTTGACCAGAAATTTGACCAAGCATATTGGAGGTCAATTTCATCTCGTTTGACTAAGTTTGACTTTGTTGATTTAGGGTTTTCTATTGTTGATATAAAATTACAGAATTCTGATTTTGTACTACTTCTCTCTGCTAAACTATTGAACATAAAAGAAGATTTGATCAAAGGGTTTCCCTGCATTGGGGTTTGTCCCTGGCTAGCCACCACATCTTGTGCTCTTGTCCTGGCTTGTTTTCTATCGATCGTTTAATGTTCTATCTGCACTTTACTTAATGTATATGTGATTGCTAATCAGTGGTTATAGGAAGAAAAAAAGTAAACTGCTCTAAGCATAAAACATACCATAATTTAACAATAACAATAAAACCTGCAGAGTTGTTGCACCGGTTTTCCCACATTGGGCTTTTCTGGGGACTATTTGTCCAAAAATAACTGTCCTATGTGTTGTATTTTTCTTTCTTGCTGAGTGTTTTGTTTCTGCATATATGTAAATTGAGTGAAGGTTGAAGAGGTATTTGCTTCGAAATTTACCGTAGAACATAGTAAATAACTCGCATGATTTAATCAAGTAGAAGTAACATCAGTTTGCTACATTAGGAATTCTGGCTTAGGAATTTTCACAGGATCTTCCGAGCAGCAGAAGATGTACTTGGAGCAGAAGTTGAGATCTACTTAGATGCAAAAGGGAGAGCGTGTGGATCCATTCCTCACAAAGCTGAAGGAAACCCATGATGAATTGTCTGCTACGGGGCATACACCTCAGGATTTAGAGTTGGTTAGAATGGCCCTCAATTCTATCTCGAATGAGTGGCAAGACTTTGTCCAGAGTATCCTGGGCAGAGCAGCAGTGCCGAATTGGGATAAGATGTGGGCAGCTCTAAAACAAGAGCTGAGGAAACACCTAGTCAAGGTCAAACTTGATGGAAGCGGCAGTAGTTGTGGGTCGAAGCCCAAGGAGAAGGAGGATAATGCAGCCCTTGCCTCAAAGGGATAACAGGGGCAACATAGATGAAAGAAGGACGTCTCCAAGGTATAGTGTTTCAGATGTGGCGATATGGGCCACAATGCATCCTAATGTCCTTTGAAGAAAAAGGAAAAGGATGAGAAGCACGATCCTAAGGTTGTAGCCACGAAGACCGAACAGGAGGAGTTCACCTAACAGCCGAAATACCTCCAGGAGGGAGGTGGGCTGATTTGGAGTTGTAGTTCGAAAGAGCTACAAACAGGCAGGATACTTGAGGACTCCACCTCTTGGATCAATACCTTGCTACGGGAGCCCAGTTTTGCAGTAGCAGGATGGACTAACCTCGAATGGTGCTGAGGAGTGACGAGGAGAAAGTTGCAACGGCTAGGAGTGCCAGAGACTGAACAACGCAAAGCAAAGTTGGCAGTAGTGCAAATGCCACAGAGCAGAGGTCAGCTGCAGCGTAGTAGAGGGTCAATGCAGAGACTAGCAACAGTCAGTTCCAGCATTCACGTGGGGTATCATAATGAACACAATTAGTTCAGTAATTTTGGATGTTTTTCAGTTGCTTCTCTCAGCAACTAAGTTGCAATACAAATGCAGTTTTAGCAGTGGCAGTGCTAGCAGCATAGCAGATGCAGCGTTTGAGAGGGAGTTGTAGTACAGATGTAGCATTGGCAATGGCAGTGTCAAAGACAGCAATACAGTTGCAGCCGCAGTGCAGTAGTTGGTGGACAGCGTGTCAGACATCAGCAGTGCAGAGGACGATGGTTCATAGTCAGAGCAATATGCAGCAGCAGTATATTGTTAGAGCACATTCCTCGCTAAGAGGGAGTGTTGATTTGGCGTAGCATCGGATGTGCTCTAGGCTTCAAATTTTGCAAGGAGGCTTGGGCACATGCATTCCAAAGAACCCAAAAATCGTTTTGGGAAATTGCACCCAAAGATGATTTTATTAAAATAATTAATATTTTTAATGGAGTTCCTAAGTTTAAACTTAAGAAAGTTAAAACATTAATGGGTATTAATCTAATTGTGGGTGTAACTTATAGAAAAAGATAGAGGTCAAGTCAAAACGATCTGAGCCTTTGATTAGGAATTAATCTAGGTCGGTGGTTGTCCAACGGGAAGATATAAGAAGGGGCTTGAGGGTCATTTGGAAAATACACCAAGAGAGATCAAGAAATCGATTTTTTGAAGTGAGAAGTTCTCAAGAGGAAATTTCGATTGAGGAGATTTCTTGCAGTTGAGGGGACAGGGATAGTTGGGATTCGAGTATCTTCTCCGGGACCCTGAATACTCAGCAAAGAGGCAGAGAAGCACGAGTGGAGGAAGCTCATCCCTAGGAAGGACTGACGCTAGGCCAGGAGGGCCTATGCAGTGCTTCACGCAGAGCCAGAAGGACCAGCACAGAGGCAGAGTTGCCTTCCAGCAGAAATCTGAAATTGCCAGGGAGTTGTCAGATCAGCCAAGAGGGTTGACATCATAGCTACAGGAGGCAAGGAGACCCAGTGCAGAGTTGATGCAGAGCCTCAGAAAGCTCCACGTAGGCCCACGCAGTTACTGCAAAGGGGCAGCGCAGTTGTAGTTGGGGATAGTCAGTTCAATTGCCAGATCAAACGGATTTATCGGGTGAAGTGAGGTAATCTCACTAAGTTTTCTATTGGTGTCTTTTTCTCTGTAACTGGATTACCGAAAGGGCATCCAGAGATTGTATTCAAAACTATTGCTTAATAATAATAAACCCTCAAAGTTGTTGCACCGGTTTTCCCGCATTGGGTTTTTCCGGGGACTATTGTCCAAAAATAACAATGTCCTATTTGTTTCTATTTTCCTTGATCAATTTCTATGTTTCAAAATCATATTTAATTTGGTGTAGGTTGCTTCAGTGATTTACTTCAATGTTTCAAGAAGAAATCTGAAATAAGCTTGTAATGTAATTTACAATCTAGGTGAAGTAGATTCAGTTGGTTGTAGCAGGATTCCTGAGATTGTTAGATCTAGGAATTTCCACAATCCTCTGCTCAACCCAACTCCTCAAGCTCACTCTCCAACTCCCACGTGAGCCCAGAATTTGCCCTCTGTGCATGCCCACGCAGTCACCAGAATCCCACAATGCTACAACAATTTCTCCCTTCAAGGCTTACGTTGTTTCTCCCCAAAATATCCAGCAAATAGAGCTGCAAATCCTTCTCAATAACCTCCCACAAAATCCTGAACTTAGTTGGCCCAACTAGCAAGTCATACCTCCCCACTACGTCTTGCTAGCTGCCACTAAATTCCCATGAAATACCTAAATTTATGTTGAAAATGCTCACAAGGGACAATCAATTACCCTCCTTGCGCTGACACTCATAGTCCATCGAAGCAAGGGTTGAGCATCTCACTCGAGAATTTCAGATGCTGACCTGGCTAAGCAGCGCAAGCATGCTAAGTGCAAGAAATTGTCAATTTGTCAAAAGCCCCAAACTGAAGTGAGACCCTTCTATTTAACCTTGGTTGCCTCCTCCTCATGTGGGTCACGTCATCGAACTCACTTCCTTCCCAAGTAGTCCTTCACAAGGGACAACCAATTACCCTCCTTGGGCTGGCACTCGCATTCCACTGAAGCAAGGGGTGCAAATTTCGCTCGAGAATCTCAAATGCATACCTGGCTAAGCAGCTCAAGCATGCTAAGTGCAAGAAATTGTCAATTTGTCAAAAGTACCAAAGTGAAGTGAGCCCCTTCTATTTAACCTTGGCTACCTCCTCCTCATGTGGGTCCCATCATCGAACTCCCTTCTATGAAAATTCCTAAACCCGGAATCTCCACTGCAGCAAATTGATGTTACTTCTCCTACTTGTTAATCCATACAAGTTATTTACTGTGTTCTACAGTAAATATCGAAGTAAATACTACTACAGCCTTCACTTAATTTAATATTATGCGGAAACAAGAGACTGAGAAAGAAAGAAAATACAACACAAATGACACTGTCACTTTTGGAAAAATGTCCATGGTAAAACCCAATGTGGGAAAACCGGTGCAACAAATCTGAGGGTTTTATTATTATGCAGTAGTAAATCTGAGTACAATTCTTAGATGCTCAACTAGCAATCCGATACAAAGAGAAACTGGACAAAACGAATGGTGAAGTGATCTCACCCTGTCACTGGGAGAATCTGAGTCTGATCACACTGAACGGGAGCCTCTGCGTAGACTCTGTGCAAAACTGCATCAGTCCTACGCAGTTCCTGTGTCACCCCTGTTGGGTATCACGCTGCTCCTTCTCTAGACTCTCTACTGGCTAGAAAATCCGAATCTTTGCCTCCCGGTCTCACACCCTAGCTCCCTACTACTGAACCTCGATTTCCTCAATAGGAATTTGATTTCCCTCTACGGCATATATTGCCACTGCATCAGCTCTGCATGGGCCTACGTCTGCCTCTCTCTGGACGTCGTTCTGCCCTCTCTCTGCGAAGTACTCTCCGACCCAGGAAAACTTCCTTCTTCCGTATACTCACTGCCCCTCACTACAAGAAATCTACTCAATCATAACTTCCTCCTGAGAACTTCTCTCTTCAGAAATTCGATCTCTTGATCTCTCGGTGTGTTTTCCAAATGATCCTCAAGCTCCCTTAAATAATCTTCTCGTTGACATTCAACGACCCAGATTAAAAACTAATCAATGGCTAAAATAATTTTAGCTTGATCCTCATCTTCTTCTAGAAGTTACTACCACAATTAGACTAATACCCATTAATATTTTTAATTTCTTATGTTTAGACTTAGGGTCCCATTAAAAAATATTAATTATTTTAATAAAATTGTTTCTGGGTGGAATTTCCCAAAATGCTTTCTGGGTTCTTTGGAATACATGTGCCCAAGTCTCCCTACAAAATTTGAGGCCTAAAGCACATCCAAGGCTGCCCCAAATCAACACCTTCCTTCCCAAGTAGCTCGAATTTCCTAAGTGGTGTGTATTTCCTTCATGGTGGCCCCCATATTCCATGAGAGTTCCATTTTGCCTTTTCCATAATGTGAGTGCCTCCATCAATCAAAAATTGGAAGTGGGGTCCTCTAACCCACTTCTCCTAAGTTATAGCCCAAAATTGTCAAAATGGTACAAAAATTATATTCTCACTTAGCAATAATTGCTAAGTGGGAATATCACATGTACCATACACTTGGCAGATGTTAAAGGATCCGAAGGATTGTCCCCCACTGCAGAGGGAGGTCTTATGTCATCATTCCAGCCCTTACAGATGGTCTACAGGCACTTCTGATCCATTTGGAGACTCATGAGGATGACCTTGTGCCCCCACACCCACTTGGGAGCACCACAGGTTCTTGCTTGGAAAACAAAGGGCCAACCCCTTGTCCACCATCAAGCTTACTTGTTAACCATCAACCCAGGGATCCAGGTGTGTATCCGAAATCAAAGCACTAAGACCAACACCACCTTTCCAACTTTGGGACCTAGACATCAACACAAAGTGTCAGTCAGATGTCCTCCTAGGCAATGCTTCACTCACAACGCCTCAACACTCCTTGATCCAGCAAATCAAGAACAACAAATCTCTCCTGATCAAACTGATCAGTAACCAGCATGCTAACAAAACCTTCGAGAGATTTACTTGTACAAACACAAACCCAATCAATAATATACATGTACATAATCAAATACAAACCTCTAGGGCCTTGATGTTGCTTTTCAACACAGTAGGGCTATCAACCGAATCTTTGACAGAAGATTCATCAATCATACACCTTCCTTCACATGCAACAACATATCCTTCAAAATGTATTCTCCAATCAAAACTATGCTATGCCCTTCCTCTCAACCAGGAAGCTTTTCTCTATCCAGGCTCCCTCTTAATCTCAGGGAGATCTCTTTTATCCAGGGCTCCCTCTTAACCTAGGGAGATCAACTTATTCTTTTCGACATCAGAGAATCTTCATGGCTTCCATCCTTCTCATCATTACATCATACTTATCACATCAACTTTTCTTTCGATCATCTTCACCATCTTGAAGAATGTGTACCTGCATAACTTTGATAGCAAGTACAACCAAAACTATAGAAGCATGAAATTAGCCATATTAGAATCTTATAATAACAGAAACATTAGACCTTACAAACATAATCAGCAAGAGAATATACTTTAATACTTCAACTACTTGCCCAGGTTTTGTTACAAACCCTAAATCACATCCACAACTCATCAAGATATCAAACTTATTATATCTAGGATTTCAATATTCTTTCAATGACATGACACGATCTTTCATATAGCAAACCCTAGAAACAAATCAGATTAATACATCTAACAACTTTCAAATTTCATATGTTAGACTTCCAACTAGGATTTCATGTAAACCCTAGATTTTATACATGAGCTCCAACAATCAAAACCAATCACAACTAAATCAACATTATGACTAGCATCTACTAGGGTTTGATGTAAACCCTAGATTTCTTAATTACACACTCTCAACAATTACTATATAGATAGATTCCAGATTGTCATATCACACATACTAGAGATTTTAACTACTACTAGGGTTTCGCTGCAAAACCTTAGATTTACCAAACAACATCATCCTAGAACATCAAACTTTGACTAGGGCTTGTTTCCAAACCATAGGAGTCATGACCATCAATAATTAGATCAACACTCATATCTAGGAATTCATTATCATACATAAGCACATTATATGTTAGACAACATTAGTATATTAGACATATACCGACCTAGACCAAACTAGGGTTTCTACCAAATGGACACATGTATACCTAGGGCTTCACTCCTAGGATCTTACTTTAAATACATAACAAAGGTTTTGCTTACAGGCCCAACCAAACCCTAAATATCTAGGGTTTCATAGCATAGCAAAGCAAACCCTACTATATCAAAATTTCGAAGATTCAAGATTTTATGACAACATCATTCAACCCTAACAAGTTAGGGTTTTCATGATCATACCAAAACCCAAACATGTCATCATCAATATATCAAACATAATAGCAATTTTTTTAGACTCCATCAATAACCCTAAGTAGATTAGGGTTTCATTCATTTTCAACATACCCTTAGGTTACAGTTTTCCAGAGAAACTGTCTAGAGTTCTATAAGAGCAATCAAGGATATAGGGAGGGAAGATTTATCAAAGTGATGAATCACCCTAAACAAGAATCTTTATGATTCAAGACAGCTAGACATAACGATGTTAGTAATGTAATACAAACTTCAAAAATAAGATGATCATACTTTTAAGAGAATCTTGTAAGGCATATAGTTTAAGACATACTTAGAGATGTTTCTTGGCAAACCTTGTAAGGATTCCTTGAGGTGTTCTCTTTGTATTAAGCCACATCTTTTATACCTGTAATACATACTTACAAGCACAATATGTGATACCAGGAACATGATTTGATTTCTCAAATTAAATCTTCTAAATAATCATGGAGGATGGAATCCTAGGATAAGTTGTTCATTCTTTCAATCAACAGTAGGACCTTTTACTTAACATCCTAGATTACTTGTAAATCCTAGAGGAAGAGGATTAAGGTTCTAATGTGTTATCTACAGAATACACTCTTTATCCTAGACTAGTTATAAACAAGGATTATATAAACCATTAGAGATAATAGAAATCTAAAAGCTTATAAATATACATACCTTGTGTTTACGTACCTCTAATTTGATAGCTAGATGGAAGTGCATCTAATTAAGCGACAATACTTGATTTCTTTTTCCATAGGCCAGACTTTGGATATTCTTCAAACAAATGCTTTTGCTTTAGCAAATCCTCTTTTTGTTGCCTTCAATTTCATATATGCATGACTAGTGTTATTTGGTTAGAGATTCTATAATCTCAAAGTGTGTTGAAGAGGCTTTTAGACTTGTGATGACTCAATCCATTATTGTTTCGATCTTGCACATATCAATGACCATAGCAATGCTTCAGCCCTTATATCAGAGCTTCGAACATACATCACTGAGCCCGAATTTTCCTCTATGACATGACTGTGACTGTGATTACCACCAAACTTCAAATTGAACTTGTTACACAAATTTGTCATTAAAGTTGATCCGAATTTTGTCTTATCAAGATGCCTCGAAATGCATCACTGTTATATTAAATTGTCTGCTGAGATTTGCACCGAACTTATACTGTACTCATTTTTTAGATTATCATTGCCATTCTCCTATCTAAAATTGACCAAACTTCTTTGTTGTGACATATTGGAACCCATCATTGAGACATCTAAATCTTCTCCTTCTTCTTCAAGGTGTCCTGAACTAGCTCATTGTAATCTTAGTTCCATTAGCTCAGAAAGGTCAAATTTTGATTTTGAAATGTTCTTCAAGACAAGTGAAAATAGAACCTTTCACTGAGAATGCTTCAAAGATGTGTAAGTGGTCTTCAAACTGTGTTTTCGACCTTGACCATAGCTCTGATACCATGTTGAGAAATCCATAGAGTGGCAGTTAAACGATTTCTCTTATTATGACATTAACTTGTGATGTTTTCATTATTATTAATAGATCCTTTTAATTATCTTTTCTTATCATCAAGACTAATGCCAAGCAACAAATAGAAGAGAACGCAAGATGTAGGTAAGCTGCCAGGGTAAAACCCCACTCTAGGGGAAAACCCAGTGAAAATTCTTCCTTCAATAGATTCAAGATGAGATGACCAAGACCCTTACTAGACTAGAGACTTCCTCTATCAAGTCATCCTTGTTTGATCTTCCTTTCATTTACCACTGTGTTAGCACCAAACTGTGTTTGCACCAAGACATCATTACTGTAATACCATAGAGAAATTATTACTGTAAGAGCACCAAACTAATGTCACTGTGATACTATCGAACTGAAATCATTGTGATGGCTTTGAATTGAGGTCACTATAGTGACACTGAACTAAAATGGCACCCAAACTGTGAGACTGAAGTAGCACCAAGTCACTGTGACATTTCACTGAAATTGTGGTCACTGTGGAAGCATCGAACTGTGGTAACACCGAACTCATAGTAGCACCAAATTGTGGGAGCCATAGTACCGAATTTGGTTACTGTGGAAACACCGAAATCATCAAAGCTCTTCCCTGTAATGCCACCAAAACATCATCTCCAAGATCACCGCAATCTTCTCTGAAATTCGAGCTTCTGTTGTGTCACCGAAATATTTCCTCTGAATTGTTGTCCGAACTTGTTGTTTGAGCGAATACCTTAGGCTTGAATATATAGTGGTCTTCATGTGTAACAAGTCGACATGACTATGTTGAAGGGTTGTGTCTTCATATGTTGAGGCCAAATTGAGTTCTGTTAAATGAAGTCGACTTGATGATGATCTATTTGAATTCGTCTTGAAGGAGACTTGATAGAGGAGCCTTTGACCATGTTAGTTTTTGGTAGCATCGGATGTGTTCTAGCCATGAAAATTACTGGAGAGGCTAAGGCACATGAGTTATAAAGAACCCAGAAACCATTTGGTCAAATTCCACCTGGATTGTATTTTATTAAAATAATTAACATTTTTAATGGAGTTCCTAAGTCTAACTTAGGGAAATTAAAATATTAATGGGTATTAATCAAAATATGGGTGATAACAAACTAGAAAGCGGATCAAGTCATGTTTTAATCTTGGCCGTTGATTAGAGACTTAATCTCGGCCATTGAAGACTCAACAGGAAAAGTATAAAATGGAGGCTTGGGGTTCATTTGGAAACATACACAAAGACAGAATTGATCAAGAATTTGATTCCTAGGGCAGGGTTTGCTAAGGATTTCGAATTAAGTGATCATTTTGCAACAAAGGGGTAGTGAAAATCTGGGAGAAGAGCTTTCCAGAGAATACAGAAAGAGAGGCGGAGAGAGCCAACAGAGCAGAAAATTGTCTATCAGGCAGAAGCTGGAACTACCAGGAACAGCTGGAACTGCCAGGAACAGCCGAAACTGCAGGGAACTGCTTGAACAGCTGGGAAATTTGATGCAGAGGGCAAAAGTTGGAACTACCGGGAATAGCCAAAACTACTGGGAACTACCAAAATAGCCGAGAAAGCTGACGCAAAAGGCAAAAGCCAGAACTACCGGGAACAGCCAGAACTGTCGAGAATACTCGAAACTGTCAGGAACTGCCAAAACAGTTGGGAAAGCTAACGCAGAGGGCAGAAGAGGTGACGTAGAAATAATCGGGATTAGCTAGTCTTGTGCGAGATCAACCAGAATTCTGCCGGGTGAAGTGAGGTAAAACTCACTCAAATTTTCCGCCAATATTTTCTCTATAAAGTATTGCAAGATGAGCATCCTAGATTTGTATTCAGATATTTCTCCTGCATAATAATAAAACCCTTAGAGTTGCTGCACAGGCTTTCCCACATTGGGTTTTTCTGGGGACTATTGTGTCCAAAAATAAGTGTCCTATGTATCTTGTTCGTTGCTCTGTTTTCTGTTTCATGAGATCAAATATTTAATTAGTGTAGGCTGCAAAAGTAATTTGCTTCAGTATTCAGAAGAATAACTTGATGAATGTAATTTTAAAAAATCAAGTAGGTGAAGTAGATTCAGAATTGTTGTAGTAGGGGTTCCTTGGACTAGGAATTTTCACATGGTATCAGAGCATTGATTTTGAAATAGGAAAGAGATGAGCAGTGAGGCCAAAAGCTGCACTTGGCAACAATTTGAATCCCTTTGAAGGGATTAGCAATCCTTGCCAAAAGTAGATCCGAGGAAATCTATCTCTGAGTGAGTCGACAGAGAGGTACGATTTCTAGTTCGTGAGTTTGCAGAGGCAGAGGGAGTGACCCAGAGCCTTAGCGCAGTTTCTGTCGGGGCAGAAATCCGTTGGAAAAGAATGAAGACACGTAGAAGAAAAATTTTCTCCTCAAAGAACTTTCCGCCAGAAAGTTCGAATTTCTCACTTGCTGAGCAGCTGAGCAATGCTAAGTAGTGACTAGAGGAGTCAGTTTGACAGTTGGGTGAGATGGCATCGCATGGGCTCAGAGCTGAGGACAGGTTGGAAGTTGCTTCCAACTATGTCATATGGAAGACCAGAATCTTAGGTGTTCATGACGAGTACAATCTCGAAGCCTACGTCAAGAGTGTTGTGGTTGTTCCTGCTGACAATGATCAAAAGAAGAAGTACAAGGCCGAGCAGGGGAAGGCGAAGAGATTCATACTTGATGGACTTCAAGATCATGTGGTCTCACACTTGTAGGGCAAAGATACAGCCCGAGAGATGTGGGAAGCTTTGTCTTCACTGTATGAAGGTTCTTCCAAACAGCGGAAGATGTAACTAGAACAAAAGTTGCAGCGGACATTGATGCAAAAGGGAGAAGGGGTTAACTCCTACCTTCAACGTCTTCAGGACACTAGAGACGAGCTTGCTGCAGTGGGGTCTACTCCTCAGTCTACTGCAATGGTAAGGACGGCCTTGAATGGAGTCTCGGATTAATGGAAAGTCTTCGTCCAAAGTATATTGGGTAGGGAAAGACTACCTTCATGGGAGGAAATGTGGGCAGCTCTTCAACATGAAGAATTAAGGAGGGATCTAATTAAGGTCAACCTCAATGGCAACAGTGGGAGTGGCACGATGACCAAGGAGGAGGAGGAGAACGCATCTCTAGCATCAAAGGGGCAGCAGAAGTAGAAGCGCAAGAAGGACATTTCGAAAGTGAAATGTTTCAGATGTGGTGAGATGGGTCACTTTGCATCCCAGTGTCCTTTGAAGCAAAAGGATAAGGATGAGAAACATGATCCTAAGGCTACTCCAGCAAACATTGACAAAGATGAGTTTTCCATGAGTACCCACGCATCTCCAGGAGGGAAATGGAGCGATATTGAGTTGTAGTCAGGAGGACTACATGTGGGCAGGATCCTTGAGGAGTCCACCTCTTGGATCAATTCCTTACTACGGGAGCCCAAGATTCAGTAGTAGTGAGATGGACTTAGTGTCAGATGATGCAGTGGAGTGTTTGGAGGACAGATGCAGTAGTTGGGGACCAGAGACTGATCAACACAGAGCAAGGTTGGGAGCAGTGTAGATGGCACAATGCAGAAGTCAGCAACAACGCACAAGATTCAGAGGGTCAGAATCAGCAGTAGTCAGATTCCAACATTCATTGTATTATGTTGAACACATTTAAGCTCAACTAATTTTGGATGTTTTTCAGTTGCTTCTCTCAGGAATTGAGTTGCAATACGGATGCAGTGTTAGCAGTGGCAGTGCTAGCAGATGCAGCACTTGAGAGGGAGATGTAGTAGAGATGCAGCAATGGCAGTGGTGGTTTCATGGCTAGCAGTACAGTTGTAGCAAGAGCATAGTGTTTGTGGCAGCAGTAGTGCAGAAAACGGGTGCTTCAGAAACAGAGTAGCATGCAAGTGGATATTGTTGCTAGAGAACTTTCCTCGCTAAGAGGGAGTGTTAGTTTTTGGTAGCATTGGATGTGCTCTAGCCATGAAAATTGGTGGAGAGGCTAGGGCACATGAGTTTTAAAGAACCCAGAAATCGTTTGGTGAAATTCGAAACAAATTGTATTTTATTAAAATAATTAATATTTTTAATGGAGTTCCTAAGTCTAAACTTAGGGAAATTAAAATATTAATGGGTATTAATCAAAATATGGGTGAGAATGATCTAGAAGGCGGATTAAGTCATGTTTTAATCTTAGCCGTTGATTAGAGACTTAATCTCGGTCGTTGAAGACTCAACAGGAAAAGTGTAAAATGGAGGCTTGGGGTTCATTTGGAAACACACACACACAGAGAATTGATCAAGAATTCGATTCTTAGGGCGTGGTTTGCTAAGGATTTCGAATTAAGTGATCATTCTGCAGCAAAGGAGCAATGAAAATGCAAGAGAATACAGACAGAGAGGCAGAGAGAGCCAGCAGAGCAGAAAAGTTGCATGTCACACAGAAGCCAAAACTGCCAAGAACAGCTGGAACCGCCGAGAACTGCCTGAACAACCAGGAAAGCTGACGTAGAGGCCAGAAGGCAAAACTGTCGGGAACTACCGAAACAGCCGAGAAAGTTGACCTAGAGGGCAGAAGCCGAAACTATCGGGAACAGCCGAAACTGCCAGGAAAGTTGACGCAGAGGGCAGAAGAGGTGACGCAAAAATAGTCGGGATAGCCAATCTTGTGTCGGATTAGCCGGAATTCTGCCGGGTGAAATGAGGTAAAACTCACTTAGATTTTCCGCTAGTATTATCTCTGTAAAGTATTGCTAGATGAGCATCCTAGATTTGTATTCAGATATTTCTCCTACATAATAATAAAACCCTCAGAGCTATTGCACCGGTTTTCCCACAGTGGGTTTTTCCAGGGACTATTGTGTCCAAAAATAAGTGTGTCCAATGCATCTTGTTCTTTGCTCTGTTTGCTGTTTCATGAGATCAAATATTTAATTAGTGTAGGCTGCAGAAGTAATTTGCTTCAATATTCAGAAGAATAACTTGATGAATGTAATTTAAAAAAATCAAGCAGGTGAAGAGGATTCAGATTTGTTGCAGTAGGGGTTCCTTGGACTAGGAACTTTCACAGACCACACAAATTTTGACTTCTTGACTCAAGTAAATAATCCTAAAGCCTACAATGGAGGCTTGACCTATGACAATTGACCCAAGCATGAAACCCATGCTTTAACAAGTTAATTTAATAACAAAAATTATTTTTGCTTTCTTTTGACAAATATTACATTTTGACTTCAAGTACAATTATGAAGACCAAACCTAGTTACATTCTTCAACACCAAACACTTCGATTTTTGCGCTAGGGTTTTCTCTAGACATCCTCCAAGTTTGAAGCCAGTCCGAAGTTGGAACCTCGAGATATAGCAAGCCTTAGCTCAGGGACCATTTCTTGCCCTACTTTTCCCTTGGCTAGTGTCCTCATTAGGATCATTGAGTTCAATCCTCATAGAAAATTTGTCCTTTGATCCTCTTCTCCTCCCTAATTAGGTCAAGCCCTTCATTGGGTGATCACCTCCATATCATTAACCTAATTTTTTGGGCTAATTGGTCCCGTATGGTTTGATAACTTATTGAAGTTAATTCCACAAAGACCACTTGGAAACCAAGTTTTCACAAGGATTTTGAGGTCTAGGAGTCTCCTTTGTAATTCATATCTTCAAAACCTGACCCTTGAAATCCTCCTAGTCCTTTCTAGAGAGCTTTTCACCTTTCTTTCCAAGTAAGCAAGCCATATATTTGAGCCTCTCTTGTGAATAGGCCTTTAGGATCACCTTTCATCCTATCATTGATACATTCATTATCATGATCCTTACTATACCGGGTCTCCTCCCATCGGTGAAAGTTCGTAAAGAGTAGGGAGCCTTAGCTGAGGTGACAGTGGGCTATCGCTCCATTGTTGCCCTTGACCTAATAGTTTCCCTATAGGATCCCCTCCTATGACCCTTGCTAGTTTGAGCGGTAACAGACCTCACCTTGTCTTTCTCCCTCCCAAAATGTGAGTTTGTTCAAGGGGTGTGTATTCCCCTTTTGGGGTGGCTCCCACAATCCACTATCACTTTGATTTCCCTCTTTCTCCTATTTTGGGACCCTCCTTAGCCAATTTAATCAAGTGGGGTCCTCCTAACCCACTTCTCCTAAATTAAGCGCCCAAAACATTAAAAATTGTCATGACTTAGACAAAATTGCAAAACTGGTGTAGCTACTGGATGAAATTAATTAGAGTAAACATCATGCAATAGGAGGAGGTGACACCACCTATCATGGTCACCAGTAGAGGATGTGGTCTTCCTCCTTTAGCTCCTAGTTCTTCAGCTTCTAGAAGACATTAGAGCCCAATTCTAGCCCCAGGGCCTTCTTCATCTAGAGGGCATTGAAAAATATGTAACTAGGTTCGGTCTTCATAAATATGAAATGTACTTTTGATTCTCGTAAATTGTAAATGAAAGAAAATTATTATTATTATTATTGGAGCATGGGTTTCATGCTCAAGGTCTTTTATTTTATAGGTCAAGCACCCATTGAGTGTTTCTAGGTTTTGTCCTAAGTCAAGAAGTCAAAAGAGTTATTGTCATAAGTTGAAGACCACTTCGTTCACATTGTAAATTGTAAAGAAAATTATTTTTGTCATTAGAAGTGTAAAAATACCCTCCAAGATCAGGTCAGCCTGGCAGCTAGCAAGTCGGCCTAAATTGAGGAGCCACGTCCACCCTTGAGAAGCCTGCATAAAGGAGGAAACTCATCCTCCTTGTAGCACATTCATCTCTCGCTCATTCAAGTGAAGGAATTAGAAGAATTAGATCTAGGGTTTTCCGCTACAAGTTCGGTCTTGAAGAAGAGAAGGCAAGAAGGTCACAAGATGCCATCCTCAAACTCCAGAAGTCAGAGAAAGCCAAGCGAAGGTCTAAGGAAGTCGTGGGAGGCTAAAAGAAGCTCAGACGTGTGGCATCAACAACTGCACGAGGGCCGAAAATTTCAGGTTTGCAGTGTAGGCCAAAATTTTGTAGCTAGAGGTCGAAGTTGTGCTACTAGAAGAGATTTGACTGGGTTTAACTTGGACAAAATAAAGCACATCGTCCAGAAAGGTTGGACTTGGTCTTGGAAGGTATTGGTGTTGGTCTAAATGTCTTGGAATTCGTTAATTGAAGAATCTATAAGGAAGAGAAGAGATTTGTGGGTTTTCCTCTCAATTGAAGAGATTTTGGCCCTAGCTTGCAACCTATATTCTATGTTCTTGTTCTTCTTGTTTTGGTAGTTGTTTTATGACACACAAACATAATAATAAGAAGAAAAGCTAATAAGTAAGTTAAGTAAAAAGAAATCACAAGCAGTTATCAAAGAAAGAGAACTCACTCTAGTCATTGCCCTATAGATTTCTCAACAGAGGGAAAGTTGTTACATTTTTTTGCAAGAGGGGCAGGGCAGAGGTATTATTAGTTACTTAGTGGTTCATTTCAATGTATATGACTCATGATATGAGATACATTCTTGTATTTTTTGTTGATATTTTGAGGTTGAGCCAGGACTCGGGATTCAAGACATGATTCATTGCTATGCGTGATGCAGCACTAGGCATATCACACATCTTATATATTAGTTTTCTTTTCATAATTATGTGTCAATGCATTTATTTTATGTTGTAAATGCTTTAGATACTAAAAACAATGGGAAAAAAAATTGTATTTTTTTTAAATTTTGCCGATGTTTTGCCGATTTTTACCGATTTGTTTACGATTTTTTCTGTTTTCGGAACCTCGCCGATTTTATCTTGATTGCGATGTTCGCAACACTGTATAAAGCTCTTCTCAAAATTCATGCATCGTTGATACATTTTGTATCATATAAACTTGGGTGCATGACAGGATGTGGTTCTTTTGTTTTCTATCAAGTGTAGTTAAAGAAGAAATACCAAGAAGATATGATACAAGTGAGAAAGGTTATAATCAGTAAACAATATATAGGAAAAAAAACAGCAAATCCATCCCAAATTTGGTTTCCCTTTGTCATCGAAGGGACTTAACACATGCACAACAAGCCAAATTGGTTCTAAGTGGACCTCAATATGATAGTTATTCTTAATAGAACCTCATATGGTCATATAGACTCTGAAGGATATAAAGATTTGATAGATGATATGCTTTTGAAATGAAAAGCATGTTTACCCGGCTGATTTTGTAAGCAATGACTGCCATGTTGAGTCCCTGTTCATTGTTAAGAAGGGATAATTCCCAATCATATAGGAAACCTGCATTTACATAATAGCAATATAAAATTGAATTTTCAAAAACATGTACACGTGTTTAACTGAGGGCATTCCTCAAGCATGCTGTCTTAAATGCATAGACACGATAATTTGATGTTGATCAATCCAAGTAAGATAATTTGAGGTAATCATGAAAAGTATTAACCATTTAATAACTGCAATAAACATAAGACAGTTGTCATCTAGTAAAAATAAAGGTAACTGTGTCGCAAGTTACAACCTTTTCGGGAAAAGCCTTGAATATTTCCAACGATATGTATGCACCAATCGAATGACCAACCTTCACAAAGGAAAATTAAAGACAGATTACAACTCTGACTAATAGTTATTTCAAGCACCAGAAAACAACAAACTAGTCCAAACTCATATCAATATCTCTAACTGCTATACAGAACACAGCCAGAAAACACAAAGGTATAGTAATCAACTGAATCGTGTAGAAAAACTAATATTAGCCCCCAATAACTAGATCATTTAAAAGAATGCATTCCATCAACCATTTGTATCATAAAATAAAAATACAAATCATTTAACAAATGCAATGAGAAACCCTTTTCCCCAGAAGTATCACAAAAATATAGATGACATCATCAGATATTTCCAAACACCATATCAATCCACTTCACCCAACAACCCCTAACCAGTCCTTGGATGTATGGTTGCAACCGATGGCCTGTAGCTGACTTTGTCAAAAACTCCAAGCATGCAAACTTGCAACTACAAGACATAACTAGGTTTAATGTTGTAAATTGGCTTCCCACACATGAGAAACATTGAGGAAAAGGTAATAGATATAGGATTGGCTCCGACGGTCAGAACCATCATAACTATCAGATGCACCATATCTCTTGTGGAACTCCACATTAGTGCCTTAGAGTTTGTTTCTCAATAGCCAATCAACAGAATTTGTGCAAAAAGGCACAACTCCTATCCTAGATGTCCTTTTGCATAACCAGGACATGTGGCAAGCTCCAGGAATGCAAACACATTCACACAGCATATAACCAACGATAGTAGAAACAACAAGCATGTACATAGGTTAACTTTTACAATTAACTAGATTCAATTCTAATAGGATGGCTACTATCACCCAGAATATCTCACGATAATGTAATCACATGTAATTTGCATGGGTAGGAATATGAGTATGGATATGACAACGTTTTAGAAAAGCTTGGCTACAATATGGGTTGTATATGGCAACCTTCTAGAAAATATTGGCTACAATATGGATCGGATATGGCATATATCTATATAGAACACCAAATGCTAGCTCAAATGGATGAACCATCCACCCAAGGAGCGTTGATAACAAGTAGGCCATAGCTCAGGTTCAAATCCAATGAAGTCCCTCAGGGTTACAAGCTGTTATTGTGATTAGCAAGTTGAGCTGCCCTCCATCTGCATATTCCAGGGAAGTGGGGGTAATCCCATAAAGCTTTTCCCTGGAAATATATATATATATATATTTCCAAGGAAATATATATACATACATATGTATGTATGTATGTATGTATGTATGTGTGTGTGTAGTGTTGTCGCGCAGATTGGCACAACAACGCTCAGACCGGGGGCTGTCACTCTGATCCCCGATCCCTCCGTTTAAGCCTGTCTCCCGCGGCTAAGGGGGGTAGACCCTATGAGATAATGAAGATCAACTGACAAACAGTTGGTTGGGAGACACGAAACACGATAAGATAAGCACTAGATGAATTTGATTTTAGCAGACCAATGCCTTAAGAGATTGTTATTAAATCGATTACTTGTTAGATGATTATAGAAACATGAAACGTGAACAGCAATCATTTGTCATCAGCTAGATCACAGTGCTCTTTGAATGACCCAAATGATATCCAGCAACTGAAGATTTAAAAAAGGATGAATGCTTCAAACCACCACGAGTTATAAACCATTAACTAGATATCATATTCGTATCTCGACTTGAAACTTCAGATCTCAGCGTGAAAGATATAGCATGAAAACAACTGAATCTGGCAACAAAAATAATTTTCCCACAAAAATTTTTATACCCCTTCAGACAAAGATTAAACTTAAAACAAAATTTAAAATTTAATCTAAAACCCTGAAGGAAAATTTTTATTTTATATTTTTCATGATGAAGACAAATGCTTTCAAATGAAAGAAGAAAATTTTTGATAACTTTTCAAGATAGAAACTAAGCAAAGGGCTCAGGAAACCCCCTCTTAAATAAATCTTTTGGTGTCTAATGAGCTTGCTGGCTTGAGCAACTTATGGGACCTTCGATATCGTTGGAGGTGACTATTCCGACCGAAGAAGTCCTCACACTCCAATAGAGCTGGCAACCTGTCCCTTGAAAACACAAAAATGCTTGCAAACCAATTGTTAGTGCAAAAGAGACTTGGCATATAGAGACCAAGTTGAGCTTGTCATTCAACCGAGAATGACAAGCTACAACAAGTGTACAAA